>BMAW01128859.1:232249-260226 GCA_019974015.1 Nephila pilipes | reverse complement strand
CTTTGTGATTGAGTCTTTTTTATTATTATTTACGTCGCACTGAGAAGCAACAGGAGGGTAATGAAGACGGAACTCGTATTTTTTAACCTTAGTCAAGTGACGTCAGAGACACCCGAAGAATCATTCAGTCAATCTACAATCAGAATACCATTTTGTTGTCATATTATAGTTTGGCTCAAATCTAATTTTTCATTAAATAGTTTTAAAATTATTTTTAAAAGTTTCCACTCTGAATGGTTAAATATGTTCTTTGCAAAGCTTTGTGATGAGCATTGTTATACTTTAATTAAATTATTCATTCAGATATAATATGGGTTACATATATGTTATTTGTAACTAATTTGTTATATATATCATCATCAATACAGCTACTTTCAATATTCTGAACCATAATAATTGTACATTCCACAGAATTTCTGATAATAAAGTAATATTAGTATTTTAAACGGAGATACTTTAAGTATAACATCTAAGTTTAAACTCGGAAGTAATAAAATTCACCAATTCTAAGAAACTTTTGTTCGTAGTTTTATTATACTTAAAATAAAATACTGAATTTGAAGCAGACTTTGTCGAATTTCAACCATTTCAAAAGAGCAACGTTTTTCAAAACATTTTCCTGTTTAGGATATGAAAGAAAAGAAAATATTTGCCTTTTAAGCTAGATATCTTATTCCTATTTAAACTATGCCTACTTTCATTCACCTTCTATGAATATACAGAATATGTATCCGAAAACATAATTGAAAGCGAAATATTATATTTATAAGAGTGTAGGAAATTCACTGAAGAAACATTTTAAAAAAATCTATAATATTTTGAAAAATGTTTTTCAACAAAACAAAAAATTATTGAAATAACTCGATAGAATGTTTCTATTCTAAAGAGTTATTTATTTGTACTATTCAGTCATTTGTTTGTTAAACTCATTATATAAACTGAAATGTTTTTTCAAAGATGAATAAAGAATATTTTCAATGCATTTTCTACTGAAATATTTTTAGAATAATAATAAAATTAAAGCTGCTTCCTTGTGGGCTTTTCTGCTATATATTTTGATAATCATAAACTCTCCTTTTTTAGGTTATCATTTTTCTTTTAAAGTGTTAGAGAAGAATTTATAATAACGTGATTATAACACATAACTGTACTATTCAAAGAAATGTCTTTGTCTTTAATTCTTTTTAGTTTTATTTCCCAAAGAAAAGTTAATTGAAAATAAGAATATATTGTTACAGAAACATCAGTGAGTATGAGGAAATTCAGTCCAACATGGAGGATAATGGCAAGTGACGCCTTATCCACAAATATTCAGAAAAAGACGAACAAAGTTAGCAAAATTTGAATAGTTTAGCAGCACAATCAGCAAACACAGCACTTGTACTGATTAGCGACACAACAGGAGCAAACACAGCACTTGAACACATCAGCAACACAGACACCAAACAGCACATGTAATAATAGTCACACACACTCATATTTCTTTCAATAAGATTCTGCTCACCAACTTTACTAGTTCACACTACGGACGAATCTCCAAAATAATAATTTGCACGGACTCCGACAGCTTAAAGCAGTCCTGACAAATTCGTGAGTAGATACAGCCTGCTTCCCAATAAACTCACTCGGCCATACTATCTCGGGAAATGCAACCACGCTATCTCGGGATAGATTCGACACATGCCTCGGAATATCCACTCAGACAGTGCCAACTAATTCGCTCGAGCTAGACAACTATCCATATTTATAACTGTTCCAGACATGCGTGAGATCATTGGGGAATTTCCAAGAAATCAATAAGTTTCACTAAATCGAGATTTCGGGAGATTTCCAGCAAATGTAAGAGTCTTCACTGTGTCGTCAAAGTCATTGAAATGATCGCCAAATTCGTCATCAGGGTTAAAGTTTCATTGATTAAATTTTACTTCATATTGTAGGGAAGTGTCATCGCAGATTCAAAACAATGTAGTTCTATTGCCTAAAAATTTGTTAAATTATTATTAGTAGTAAAAAGTTACGTAGAACTTTTAATTTTATTTGATTTTTTTCTGAGTTCAATAAATGCACAAAAATACTTATTAACATATTTTTGTTTAACAAAAACTAATGCTTCACGTAAAAAACAATATTTAGAGAATAGATGGCCTTGTACTCTTGATAAATGTCCTTAACAGTATATAAGTCGAAATGGTGGGGTCATAGATGTGTATGGCTTTACCGAAGACATCTGGGATAGCATCCGTGTAACAAGTGAAATGCTAATTGAATGTTGTGGGGAGTGATATTTTTATAGAAATATTCCAGAAGTAGCAATAGCAAGGAACACCTAATATGGACTACAGCATTATTTTACTTATTTTGATGCACTCTAAAATCCCATAATCTATGTATTATTTGCTTGATTTGCTATTTTGAGCTCATGTCCCCTAGAAACTGTTTTTCAATATCAAGTAAATTCTAAAATCCCCATGTTGCATTGATATTAAATGCACAATATATATATATATATATATATATATAACTATATATATACATACACTCATGAACAAAAAAATTAGCGCATCAAGAAGGAGTCTTCAAAATGAAACGAAATTTTACATACATAATGACTACTTTGATATAAATAAATGATTAGAAAATCGAAGAAAAATAATCATTTATTTCAGAGAAAAAGGCAAAAGAACGGAGGATTTAATACCCTGTTGAACCCCCTATAGCGCAAATGTACGATGCGAGACATACAAGTTCGGTATGATGTCTTGAGACATTTCATTCCATATTTGCTGTAACCTTGCCTCTAGTTCGTTCAAACTCAAGGGATGCCCAACTCGCAGTCCCAAATAATTCCAGATAGGTTCGATTGGAGACAAATCTGGGTATGGCGTAGGCCAAGGAAGGGTAGTAACAGTGCGGAGACAGTTTTGTGATACCCTTGCCGTGTGAGGCCGAACATTGTCTTGTTGAAAAATAGCTCCTGGGAGCCGTTGCATGAGTGGCAACATAGGTGGTTGCAGGATATCATGGACATACCGCTGGGCTGTCAGGGTGCCACGGATCAATACTAGGGGTGACCGTGTATCGTAGACAATGTCACCCTATACCATCACACCAGCTGTGGAAGCGGTGTGTCGCTGTATAGCAAAGGCACGATTGAGGCGCTCACCATGGGGTCTCCACACACGAACACGATTGTCATCAATGCTGAGATTTAATCTGTATTCGTCGTTAAAGACGGCTTGGTTCCATTCCGCTGAAGTCCAGTTTCCTCGAACGCAGCACCACTCCAAACGGAGGTGTCGATGGGGGGCGTCAAGGGCAGCACAAGTAATTGGCGCCGCGATCTCAAATGTTCTTCAGCCTGGTGCCTTCGTATGGTTCGAGAAGACAAACGGACCTCCTAGTGACGCTGCTACCTGTGCCTGGATAACGGCCGATGAAGCAGTTGGCTGTATTCGTGCATTTCTTACGATGTGGCTGTCTTCTCGTCGACTGGTCTGTCGAGGGCGTCCTGAGCCTGGTCTTCGTGTAAATGACATCTCTCGGATCCACTGGTCCCAACACCTCCTCATAACATAAACAGAGCGGCCTAATTGACGAGCTACTCGCCTAGCTGACCACCCAGCTTCCATCATCCCGATAACTCTTCCCCTCTCAAACTGCGACAGCTGCTCGTATTGTCTTCGAAAATGGCGTAATGACATGTCTACCTCAGCTTTTCCTTTGTAAGCGATTGAACACATTCAAACAAACTTTGGTTACCTGTTTTATACCTCACGGGGAACGGCGTTAAACGCCCTCTACCGGCTATACGTATTGCACAATCACGCTGCATTTCTAACCGTTTGCATTAATCTCCGACATGTTCCTTCATGCCAAGTTTCGTTACGATCTCGCAATTATTTCTTGGTGCGTTATTTTTTTTGTCCATGAGTGTATATATATATATATATACATACACAAACACACACGCACACACATATATATGTATATATATATATATATATATATATATACAGGCTTTTATATTCAAAAATGTTCTAAGGATCAGAAAAGGTATCAGTCTGATTGGGCAGTCAGAAAAAGGTATGAGTCAGGTCCTGGGAGTAAGGTGAATATAACAAAACAGACCATTCAAGATCAAGCATTTTATCTTGAGTCACTAACAAAAATGACGTTTTTGCGATCGATAAGTGTAGGCCGCTTTTCACGGAGTTTCTCTTTTACATTTTGCAGCTGCAGGGCAGGGTGTATGTATCAGCAGCAATTGTTAAATTTGACTTTAACAACTTAACAATCACAACACACATAAAATAGCACAGCTAACAAATCTTTCATTGCTTGTTATAGTCCTGGCTAAAAACTGTTCAATTTTTACCAGTGATTGTAGACGTGTGGTGATTGACATGGGACATTTATTCCGTTTACTGCGATTGTAACGTACCCAAACTCCTAAATTTTTGACTTTATTTAATTTTTGAAAATTGCAGAAAACAGTTAATGGTGGTGTATCCAGCCGTGCTGCTGTATCCCTTGTTGATTGACGTTGAGTTTGCTCCTGTATTTCCTTTGAAAGAGTTGTCGACGAAGTCGGAAGGCCGTTCCGCCCTCGGCTCACCTTTTAAGATTGTATCTCTAGGACATTAATTTGGCCAACTAATTTATCTTATCCCGATCTCTGATTAGTCAGTCATTCACCACATACACTGCGTATTTTTTTAGTTGTCGAATTAGCAGTAATTACCCTGTTTATATTAATAAATCATCACGTGGTGACTATGCACTTTTGCACTCTGTTTTAAGAGTTAGGAGTAACATTTTAATTTAATGCATACCTCTCAAAACAGTTCTCCGAATACTGACTGAATACTTATCTATTTAGTGAAATCAAAATCTCGTCTGTCCCAGTCATTCTTATTAAGTAAAGATGAATAATATATTTCACCTACTTGCGTCAGTTGTTATTTATGACTCAACCTAATATTATGATTTCATCTTTAGTTGCATACATTTGTTATTTCAAAGAAATTTTATTTTAAAAGATGTTAATTAAACCGTAACATTTACGAAATACAGGTTTAGAACGCTAACTAATTAAACTAAATATTTCTAAGTGGAATAAGCATTATTCCACTTGAATAAGCGTTATTCCATCGAAATATGAAACGCAATAAGCGATTTACGTTATGTAACCAGAATCATGTACTTATATCGATCATGTCTAGACATCATTTCCTTGAGTGGCGATATTAAATGGAATCTGGAAATTATACCAGTATTTACTTGAAGTTGTGCAAACCTTTGTGTCGATTCAATGGTTCTCATAACTATTATTACTCATAAACAGTGAACTGAAGGAAATCCAATAAGAATTTGGAACCAAATGTAACATTCTAAAATGATCTCACATAAAAAAATATATAAATATATTAAGAGAGCTAATTTTCTCAGAGAATAAAACTATTCTTATAATTCTTCTTTAATACTTTTGAAAACTTAATGACATAGAGTACATTATATGGTGATATCTCTAAAATAAAATAACTGTAAAAATTCTGTCAGAGTCAAAATATTATCTTTAATTTTATATGTTACTTATTTTCCATTGATTATGCCTAGATATATTTGTATCCAATTGTGACAATTGAAGACATCTTTTATAAATGCTTGGTAAATTTTTTACAATAATTTCACCTTTCATGATTATTCATAACTATTTTTGCTATAAATGTTGCTGTAATAGGTTTCTAGAATTTTACTCATAGGAGAAATAGGGAGAAGTATCAGTACAATGATCATTTTCACTAAGACTTATAACAAATGGCTTATTGTGCGATTGTTTGTTAACGTCACACCGAGAAGATACGCTAGGGCTTTTGGCGACGGGCATCAGGATTTTGAGCTTCGTTCAAGTGACGGGGATTAGTTAGCTGGCCCCTCCCGCTCTAAACTTCCATACCATATTATTGAGAAGACTTAGACCGTCACCATATTTAACGGATATCAGCCTCGGATTAACTTCATGTAATAGGTTTCATGTTCATATGATCATATTTATAAAAAAAATATTGTTATATTCTATATACAAGTTTTGAAAATTACACAATTTGAATTTATGACGCTTGGATGAAATGTGGTGGATGGACTTGGATGACTCAATTTCTATAACCTTTTTATTTGTCACCCTATTTTCTTAGTTCTTGCGCATGAAAATGTAAGTGTATCCACTTTGCAAAGTATTTTTCACTTTTCAAATTAGTCCCCATTCTTTTCTATGCTCATGCGCCAATGCGTGACTACCAGGTATGTAAGTATGAAAGCGGAATTTACCCATAGGTGGCGCAAGATGTCGATGCAGTTACCGACACATTACGTCAGCAGTGTCTTGTTATTGTATTGATATCCAACAAAGATTTCCAACTCACAATAACACGAGTTTCATTCAGTAGCATTAGTTTATCAGAGATAAACATGTCGAGTTTTGTGCCAACAAATTACGATTTGCGGACAGCACTACTTTTCTGTTTTCATCTGAAGAAACCCGCAGCCGAATCGCATCGAATGCTTCTGGAGGCATTTGGTGAGCATGCTCTCAGTAAAACACAGTGTTTCGAGTGGTTCAAATGGTTCAAAAGTGGCGATTTTGACGTGAGGAACGAAGAACGTGGAAGACCACCGAAAAAATTTGAAGATGCTGACCTGCAAGCCTTGTTGGACGAAGACGACGCTCAAACACAACAACAACTGGCGCATCAGTTAAAGGTGACCCGAAAAGCCATCTCCCTTCGGTTGAGAGCCATGGGTTGGATCCACGTGTTTTTTCTGTACAAAAATTCCGGTTTCATACTTACACACCTGGTAGTTGAGAAAACATATCGGGGAAGAATTCCGATGTTCATTCTTGACACCATGCCTTAATGACAACTTTCACCTTATCGTCAAAACAAAAGTGATAGCTCTTAAAGTGCTCTCTTCTCTTTGGGAAGAGATGAAAGCAGCAGCATTCCAGGTTGAGGACAGAGACTCCTCGTTGTTTGAATTTCATCTCTATGTAGGCTGTAATCTTCTATAGTTCTCGACAAATAATAATTTGGAGCACAGAAGCCAAATGAATTGCAGCTAAAATGCTACAAATTTTGGTTGCGATAAGAATTTTGAAATTCCAGCTAAGAAATAAAAAGGCTATGGAGGCTTACTTTTCGGTCAAGCCTCGTAGTTAAAAATCAATGCGGGATAGATTCTCTTGATAAGTGAAAATTATACGTTCCATCTTGTTCAAAGATTGAAAACCTGAATTATGTAAATTTTGAAGAACATGGTGTATTACATCAATTACCAACTGAAGTTTAAAAATACAGTCTCTTGTGGAATATGCTTTCCCCAACGGTGAATGAAATTTAAATCATTAAATCTTTCTGGGCATATCAATTGGATAATTAACAGAGCACTGAAGCCATTCGGTCTTTAACCTCAAATATGTTGTATTAAAATAAGTTGCATCATCCTGTTATTTGTCCACAAATTTAATAGAATTATAATACTAATTGGAAACATAGCCTCTTCAAAAGAATTAAAATAAATATAGAATTTAAAGTTAAAATGTACTTAATATCTGTGCTCATGTTTAAAATCAAGAGAAATTAATAAAATCCTAAAATTTATGATAATGGTTGGTACATGTTTTGTGTCAGGATGTAATTATATATATATATGTGTGTGTGTGTGTGTGTGGTGTGTGTGTGTGTGTGTGCAATCGGCCAATCAGAGAACTGTTTCTCACTCCGGTAAAAAACCAGAGAGGGAAAAAGCAATATTTCCTATTGGTTGTGATATTTCCGAAACGAAGGACTATTTGTACAAAATATTCAGGATTTTACATGAAATTTGGAATAAAAAATAGTAATTATAAGTGGGAAGAAGGTAATTAAGTGAATAATTAATTATTTAGAAAATGTTCAATTAAATGGGGAATTAATTATAAATGGATATTTCTCGATCTATTAATAAAATTATCAATGGTGTATTATTCAATTATTCGGAGGGTCTTTCCTCGATGCTTTCATGATTTACATAAATTTTCTTGAAATTTTATTTGTAAACTCTTTAGGGGTGGGAAATGAATGAAATGTAGAATGCCTACATTTCGCATAAACTGTGGATCATTAAGGATTTGTCTCAAAATCAAGTATTGAGTTCTTTCCAAAGAATTTATATAGGTTTTAGCAACATGCCCTTTCTTGACATCCCCCGTTTGATGGTAATATTGATGGATCTTCTGAGGTCTTGCTCCTCCTAGTGATTAGTGAGACTCTAAATTACATTTTGTTGTTATTGCTTTGTCATGGCCGAGATTTCAATGTGGTCAGGTTTAGTCGAGTCGAGATTAGGTATTGTGTTTCAATTCTACTAAAGAGCGGTGTATTGCAGGAAAGATGTGCTCCAATCTGGAGGGAGTTCAAATCTTCTTTTTGGGGTAGTTAGGAGAGTTGTGAACCCAAATCAGGTGTCGTCACTTGACCATGACTCAAAATTTCAACACCAATTGCATTCATATTCCTTCTTAGATCATTAGTTAATAAACAATCAATCAAAACAAGATTTGTCATGAAAAATAAATCATCTAGAGGTAAACAGATTCACTTTTTCGAAGAGAACACAATAAAGTGATAAGGAGTTAGATATTGAAAATTAATTTTATTCCATCTATCATGCTGAGCTATCTGAATTTTTTTCTTCGCTGACTTTGGGGGTATTTTGTAATTTTAATTGCATAAAATGAAGCCTCGACTCAATCAAATGAAACTTAATCTACGCAAATTAGATGAAGTTAAGAGGATAATGATATATAAGCTTAAATTAAATTGAAAATGAGGTTGGAGAGGTGATAGTGAATAGTTGGTAAATATTAATATGTTAGTAATTGGACTAATCTGCACTAGCTATTAGTCTGTAATTAAAATCAGATCGAAATTATTTTTATTGAAGTTGTAAAACGCGTCAAACCTTCAGTATTTTGGAAGTAGCGCAATAAGCACGGGTAATCTGGCAAAATAGAACTTTAATTCTAAGCTAGGATTCAGACGCGTTGTGGAAAAGTAAAAATAAAGAAAGCGGTAATTAAAATGATTATTTATAAACTGATTAGCTTTTTTCTAACATCTTTTCATTTATTTGTGATTTTATTTTACAACGTTTTTCTGAATTTCACTTGGTGTTTGTGTGTGAGTGTGTGTGTGTGTCATCAAATTTTCGATCGTTAATTTAACCAACTTCCCATCAAGCTAGAGCTATGAAATTTTGGGAATCGTTCGTACTCGCCTAACAATGCAATAATTAGACGTTTGCGACCAGTTTTAACTCATATTTTTTTAAATAATGCAGTTTAGCCCAATCACTTGGCGCAATTTGAATAATTGCCAAACTTGGCAATTTTTTTTTTTTTTTTTTTTTTTTTTTTTGGCTGAATGTTAAGTCCGCTTCGCAGACCAATTTAGCAACATTTGGCAAAATACCGCCAAATAATTCTTGTCTCTAAGAGTGGTTTGACTAAACTGTATTCCAACCATTCAATTTACCAGATTAATTAATTTTAGTTAGTTTTAACGTTGTTATGTATTTCACTTGGTGTGTGTCTGTATGTATGTGTATCAGTGTGTCATCAAATTGTCTATTGTTAATTTAACCAACTTCCCATCAAGCTAGAGCTCTGAAATTTTGGGAACCGTTCTTATTTGCCTAACAATGCAATATTTAGATATTTGCGACCAATTTTAACTAATATTTTAATAATTTTTTTAATAAACTTTGCCACCATATAAAAACGTTGTTTTTAAAAACGTTGGTTTTTATTTCGAATTATTTGTATTAATATCCGTTAGCGTTATTATTAGCATTTTCTCTTCACGTTTGGCCCAGAGCACGCTCTCACGGAATTGGTCACGGTTGTTTGTCAACAGAAAATAATTTTGATAAAAATCTAAAATTAGAAAGAAACTTTTTGTCGGTTTCTAAAATGGTTTGGAGAAATATAATAAATAATTGTAAACTTCGGTTGCAAACACTTGTGGTTAGATTTTTAAAAAATTAGATATTTTTGAATAACAGTCTACTAATTTTTATCAACTGAATGATTGAATAATGTTGACCGAGGATGTAAACAGAAGTAAATAATTTTGCGTCATTACAAATGTAACTAATTTTCACAGCGGAGAATTTTATTCGAACAGCTCTACCAGAACGAAAGATTTCAAGGATTTTACCAAAAAAATACACATTTAGAGATACCTACAATAAGATTTTTTTTTCCCAAGACAATGATAAAAAGTAGAAAATGGTGAAATGAATTTCGAAAATAGTATTCGTCTGCTTCTTAAACGCAAGCTGTCTGGAGAGAAAACGACAGGCTCTCGTGATCCGGAAGTTCACATTCATCGACCCCCCTTCGGCAGGTTATCAAACCGTTTCCGTTTCTGCAGTTCTTGTTTATTCTTACTTCCCTTTGAGGCATACGAAGAAGAAATACTATATTTTCTCTTTCCCAATTTTAAACTGTGAAAAAGAAAATAAAAAGACTTTTTGCATCAAATGAGAATAATACAATAAAGGAGTGAAATAAAGAAGATTTTGAGGAAAGATCGACAGCTACCATTTGTGTGAGTGGCGGAAGTTGTATAAGCCTTATTTTCAATATTTTACTCCAAAGCTTAAAACTAATAGTAACATAAAATCAAAATTCTTTTGTGAAGAAAAATTGAGTTATATTCTGTTATGAAATTGCCACACATCCACCAACTATGGTTTTTCAGGTGTTCTGCAGAAAATACCTGATGAAGAGGACGAACCATTACCTGATTATGAACAAAGGCAGGTTTTGACAGGACTGAAAATGTAAATGTGCAAATATGGGTAGCACAGATTATTTCTAATTCATTTCACTTTAAAATATATATAAAATACTTTATTCTTTTATTTTAATTTTTTAAATATATGTAAAATATTTTTATTTGAAGAATATGAACTATATTTGGCTCGACATTGATGATTGATTGTTTATTAAAGTTGCATTTAAAAGCAAAATGAAGATTTTTGCTGTGGAGAAAGTAATTTTGAACATCTTTCAAATGATAAGGAGGAGACTTATAGAATGGTATGATACTTTCTGAACATCCATAACAGGTCAATTGAAACGTCCCCTGCCTGACACATAGATGTCGCTACTAGAATTAAATCCATATGTTTTTTAATTAGCCCTAACCCTCAAAAGATGCGTGTATAAATTTGACTGCTATCGGATCATTAGTTTGTGAATTATAGCATTTTAAGTGAAGCAACTTTTGTTATTGTAAAAAAAATGGATAAAAAGGAATTTCGCGTGTTGATAAAATATTGCTTTTTGAAGGGAAAAAATACAGTTGAAGCAAAAACTGGGCTTGATGCCGAGTTTCCGGACACTGCCCCAGGAAAATCAACCATCAAGGATTGTATGCTAAGTTTAGACGTGGTGAAATGAGCACCGAAGACGGTGAACGCAGTGGACGCCCAAAAGAGGTTGTTACCGACGAAAACATTAAAAAAATCCACAAAATGATTTTGAATGACCGTAAATTGAAATTGAATGAAATAGCAGACACTCTAAAGATATCAACTGAACGTGTACATCATATCATTCACAAATATTTGGGTATGAGAAAGCTCTGTGCAAAGTGGGTGCCGCGCGAACTCACTTTTGACCAAAAACAACGACGAGTTGATGATTCGGA
The DNA here is from genome assembly GCA_019974015.1 of Nephila pilipes. NCBI lineage: Eukaryota > Metazoa > Arthropoda > Arachnida > Araneae > Nephilidae > Nephila > Nephila pilipes. The sequence continues at coordinate 248,470 of BMAW01128859.1, read as the reverse complement.
GCAGTGTTTCAAGATGATAAAGCGTAATAAACCCGAGTTTTTGAGTCGATATGTGACAATGGCTGAAACATGGCTCCATCATTTCACTCCGAAGTCCAATCGACAGTCATCCGAGTGGACTGCACACGATGAACCCGCTCGAAAATTGAATGTTTTATACATAAAATTACATAAGAAATCATACTTTTTTAAGAAAATACAAAATATATTTACATATGTTACATAAATTGCATGGTGTAATGATGTACAATTATATGGAATATATATATGTATATATATAAAAGATAAATCTTATTTTGCTGTATGGTATATTTATAAAAAAGAATTCTTCAATACATAGTAGTTACAACGTTACATGGCTTACACACATATTTTGACGCTTCACGCAGGATTTTGAACAAAGGGCCATTTTAGTCCCCCCCCTTTTTTTTTACTTTAATGTCTATGTACAGATTTGGATTATTTTCGCTAACATTACTGTCAGATTCATTCATTATTTCGCAAATCTCAGTATCAGATAAATACTTTCTTTTCGTCATGACTGTCGCTACAAATAAAAATTGATCCAATCAAACGAACAGCTGAGAAAATCTGCTACCAAAAGTCCTAACCCCCATAAAGGGTCATAAATTCTCCTTCGAACTTCTAAGAAGCAAGCAAGCAAGAAAAATGCAAACCGAAAGCAAGTACACCCTTTAAACATGTCATTACATTTAAGGAGCCACGCAACAACACGATCTCTTAACAATTACCCCCCTCCTGGTAGCCTAAAGTGAAATCCAAGCCCATATCACCAAGGTTAACACTTCAAGTAACCTATCTATGTAGGTTTCGCAATATTGTAACGCCATATAGTAACATTAATAAAAATCAAATAAAACGTTCTCATCGAGCGTATCTCTATAGATTCGCTGGGACGTAGAAAACACTCACAGAGCATATCGCCCATGATACGCTGGGCACAGGAGAGCCAACACGAGCGTATCGCTTGTGATACGCTGGGAACGAACGAGTTAACAGTTCTATATTAACTTCTAACAATCCTCAAATCTGTGAGTTATTTTACTTATTTACATCACGTTTAGAAGCAGCATAAGAGCTATCGGGGACATACGCCCTAATTTTGATCCATAATTAAATGATAAGAAAGAGTTCTGATGCCGCTGAACTGGTATCTCCTTCTTCAAACTTCCACACCATCTAAACGTAAAGTCTTAGTGTGTTGATAGATTTAACTAACATAGACCTCACTAAGCGATGAGTCTTTTGATAGAATCAGGATTTTTCACCCATGATTCGCGTGTAATATCTATGCCATGATTTCGGGACTATGACAATTCGACTACCGTAGACACATCTTATAATTTAGAATAAAGAAGGAGTATTGAACTCTTCAGAAGTAAAGAATATCTTGTTTATGCTTCTCTCCGAATGGTAATTACTTCAACTTCTAGAATGTATTAGACTTAGTCATTAATCTGAAGAAATTAAATCAACTAACTATCAACGAAAATATGTTTTCAGAAACATAAGCAAATATTCAATAAATTAAAATTATGTCTGTGGCTTAAGATTAAAATAATATTAACACGTGATGCACATTCTTAAAGGATTATAAACCATTTCCATAAGAATTTCACTGTCTAAAATAGACTTTTAAAACGCTTAAAGAAGCTTATATTAAATCCCCTTTGAACCGGAAGCATTAAAATTACCGAACATTTCAAATTATTTTACATTAAATATTTTTTTTTAAATTTTCGGCCATTTAAGAATTTGAAATTCACACAAAACAGCGTTATTTTTTTTTTTTTTTAATTTCATTACATACCATTTTCATTTCAAAACCAACTATATGTATTTCCCATACTTTTTGTTTACATTTATGTATATATATATATATATATATTAGGAATTATTTTGTTTAAAGGACAAGAAATTACAACTGCAAAAATATATATCAATGCTTTGGAAGAAATAATAAAATTTTGGATTTAACTAAAAGATTATACTTCTCATTTGTTCCTTTATTTCATTGAAATGAAATTGTTTCATAATATATTTTATTTGTTACCATAATCATGTCAAAATTTAACTAAGATTTATCTAGAGAAATAGAAATTAATCCAATTATCTTTAAACATTTCTATTATTTATTAAAAATTTCAACTGAAAGACATTTTTTAAAGGGACAGAGACTCTAAAAATGATCAAACTTCAAAAAACATTTTATTACTTTGATTGCATGATTTTTCTAAATGTATGTACAATATTTTATAGCTTTTAACTTTATTACTCATCGAGTTATTTAATTTCTTATTAACAATGTGCTTATAGTCAATGCATTGATCTTCATTACATTAAACACCTTTCTCTCGTTTATTATTATTTTTTTTTATTTTTCATGACGTCCTGTATTTTTCTTAAAACGCTAAGGCATTTTCTTGTAATCATTATAAAATTTTGAAGTTTTCTTCTGTTATTTTGAATATGTTTGCTGACTCTGGCCATGAAATAAGGTTTTAAATGAATAGCTGATATTTTTTTATCCACAAAATTAGATAATGCTTTTTTTCATAAAATAAAATTTTTAAACTGTGAATAACACTACTGTAATCAAACTCATGAACAAAAAGAGAATACTTCTAAAAAATTGATAAAAAAAGTTTTTACATGTATAATAAATTGTAGAAGTTGTTGAAATTTTAAGATATTGAAAAGTTTCATTGTCATCATCGATTCTTCTAACACCACATTAGTTCTTCAGGCCACATCAACTGCATGCCATTCAACGCAGTCCAACGCTACCTCCCGTGCGCTTCCCCATCTCATGACCATCTCATGACCTTTTACATGACCATAAGTACATGTAGAACCCATGATCTTCTTCTCTTTCCATTTGATACTCATGTCAGAGCAATGCTAGTGTTTTCTTTTTATGGCATTATAAATGCATGTCCTATCCATGTCTAATGTGGTTTTTTTTTTAATTTAAGTGGAAATAAGCTTGGTAGATGTTTTGTCATACAATTCAAAATTTGATATTTTATCTAGACAGTATATGTTAAGAAATATTGAAATTTTTTGAATATAAATTTTAAAGTTTAAATAATTGTTTGTTCGAAAGTGAAGATTTTGTTCCTAAATTGCATGCTTTACGTGTATTCATACATTGTGAATAAAAATGTTTAACCACGAAGAGGTTAATCTAATTAACCCCTTCGATGGTTATGAACGAACCCCCCTCGCGCGCTCGTCAACCGAACCATAATGGACACTGACGAGATCAGTTCGGAATCCTGCATTATTCGAGTTATGAACTATATTTACTGGCAAAATTTAGTTAATTTGATAGCGTACAGATGGCGGTATAGGTAACTTAAAGTGTTTTATTTTAACATAAGGAAAAATTTTGCCGATGGAGTAGTTTTCTAGTTATTTTTCTAGTTTAATTATTATATTAATTTTCTTCAAATAATTCTTTAAAAACTATCTTTTAAAAGAGAGTGAGTTATCATTATCACCGGCAGAAACGGGTGACTTTTCAGAAGCCACTAGGGAGAAAAAGGCTGCCACATTCACCGACTGTTTGATCGTAGCACTGCGTGTCGTAAGAGAGTGAAAACTTCTGATTCTCTAATCTACAAAGGGTTAAGAAAGGTGATCAAGTGTATTTTGTCTGCTTAGCTCAATACATTACTTTTTGATGTCTGTTTTTATCAGTCTAAGATGAGAAAGAACTTAGTCAAGTGATCATTAACTTAAATATTCAAAATGAAGAAAAGAAAATCACGAAGAGTTTTTAAATAGACAAAAAACTCAAAACTCTTACTTGAAAATACTTCGGTATAGTTACATTTATATTATTCAAAGAGTTTATTTCTGCATAAGCAACATGAAACTTAACATCCACCAGACAGAACAGACAATACAATTTATCATCTATCATCACAGAATATGCAAGATCACTCTCCCTCGAATCCCCCTTAATACAGTTAATCCTGGTTTATATTCTAATAATAAGGTATTAGCTTTCCAATGCCTTCGTTCCAGATTCAAGAACTTCTTATTCATAAGAGGTTCAACTGTTACTACTATAACTAAAAGTCACTTCTGACTAATTCCAATTCAAACGATTAATTACGATGATTCAACTCAATTTACAAATACCGCTTATCTTATCGTTATCCATAATTTCCCTTATCTTTCCTTTCAGTTCCATTTCTCTGATATATCACTTGTCTCAAATTCAATTCATTTCAATTGTTATCTTCATCTAATTTACCTAATTACGTCTTACTTTGGTTAGCAACTTGTTGTAATTTTGTGCTAATCAAATTACCAAATAGTCCACAAGATTAATGTGCAGAAACTTGTGAATAGTCCGTCGTCACAATGCTCCTTTTTCAAAACTGTATTTGGAGAAATTATGCTCCATTATTCAAAATATTTGTTTGTGTAATTCAATTTGTAACGAGAGTTGAAAAATATATTTCCATAAATTTTTGGTATCCTTCATTAAATTTACGAATAACAGTTATCTTGTTATAATTGGAAACCACTTAGGACAGAATAAAATCTTGAAATGTTTTGCAGTTAATTTAATTTTACATTAAAGACTCTGAAGGGTCCAAATATAACAAGCTTTGGTATTTCAATATTCTTTTCCCAAAGTGGAGACTTAATATGAGAGACTTGGATGAAAATTAATACTTCCGAAACCATAACTGTTTTATTTGTAACTCAATTCTCAAAATGATCATTAAACCTGAAAAATGTATGCGCTAAATTCTATTTGTTCCCCTTCTTTGAAAATTTGTTACCTTTTAAGCAACTCTATGTTCATTTAATCCTACTTTAATTTTCATTCTAGGGTCGCGCAAATATTGCTTGTTGGTCAACTTCCCGATCCCCAATTAGAGAAAAACTTCTTTTCTGATGTATAAAAGCTTTAGACAGTCATTTTTCCTTTTCGTTCCTTATCTTGCTCTGACATTTGTCACGTGATACATGCAACTCCGCATGTTTTTTGTAATGTCTGTTTTCGTTGCTGTTTCGGTGTTCATTTGCTTCAGTATTTATGATAATGTGCGAAATTACGCATTAATAATAAAGTTGAAATTAATTTACATTATTAATAATAATAATGATAAATAATAATGTGCATTCACTTCAATTGTAATAATATAACTCAAAAAGAAGCATGCAACTCCTATCATACGTGTATTTGTGAGAAATGAAAATCCCTTTCAAGTGCTCGCTTCAACGCTTAATTGATCAGGCAAATCCATTGGAGAATGATTCCAGAGGTTGTAGTCGACACCAAACTTTAATGGAAACTATCATCTCGTTATCATAACTAAAGTAATGTCTTTAAAATACTTTTTCATCATTGTGAAGAGGTGGAAAATTAAAAGGAGTAAGGTGGATGCAATGATGCATTGTTGCTTTAACCTTATCCTCATGTGAGTGCTCATTTTCTTCAATTCTCAGCACAAGAAACAAAAAAAAAAAAAAAAAAACTAAATACATTACATAGAAAACACGTGTAGCTTTCAGACACAACAAATTTTTGAAAATCGGATCACAAATTAAAAGGTTATGGCCAAAAGAGCATTTATTTTTCGATCAAAAGTTTCAAGTTAAATAAAGAACCCTAAACTTGGTATGATTTTCTGTAGCAAGAATAGGAAAAAAAATCTTTATTGACTGCATTGAAGGTTAACTATTGTGTTATTGAACCAGAGTTTTTTAGAACACTCTAAATCTATAAAAAGGCTCTTATACTCGCGATTTTAGGAAATAAAAAAGGCTTCTTTAAAATGGGAAAGTGTTTTGAGAGATTTACTTTAAAAAATCGATTTAATCGGTTTTCATCAGGAGACACGTATTGTACAGATTTATTTTTCAGGAAACGCTATTGGGATTTCAGCTTTTGTTGGCAGTGGTAATGTCTGTTTAAAATCAAGACCCAAAACACATTCAATGGAGTGGCGGAGTGCTCCATGAATACCTTTGTGTCTATCCATTTTATGTGTGTGCATGTTGTTCTGATTTCCCATTTAAAAGACCTGGGTCTGAGTGGTTTTAAGAGAGTAAATTGAAAGCTTGGCAAACATACTTTGCAATAAAGACTCATTTGTAAGTCGTGAAAAGTGTTGATGCTTTGTGTAAACTCATTTGAAGTTTTTTGAACACCATTTTAAATTTTTGTAGCATTTACCTGTTAAACTAAGGATTAGAGATTTTTTTATTTACATGAATAAAGAAACTCAGAGTAAATAATCAAAAAATTCCTAACATTATATTAACGTTTTTTTTATATTCGTCTTTACATAAATTCCGTAATTAATTTATAGTTTGTTTTATATCAATGTTTTTGAATATTTACACTTATTTAGCTGAAACATTGTTTGATACATAATATTTAAAACTCAGGTACGTCTTATTTCAAAAACTCAAAACTTATCCTCGTTTCTATTTTAATTTAAAGCATATGCCATATTTTATTTATTTATAGCTCATGACGTGCACAAAATATATCATATACCTTATTTATAAAGATCAAAAATTAAATTTTTCAAATTTAATACTATGCATTCAATGAATTATTCATGTATTATGCATATTTTTGAGTTAATACAAAATTAAAAGAAAAAAATTCACTTCATAAATTTATAAATATATTTCCGTATTTCCCTTTCTGATTTGCTATTATTCAAAATGATAATCTTCGCAAAAAAATTCGCACAACTTTATTTAAACTCCCTTTAATTTTTAAACACATATCATGTATCATTTTTTAGTTAGTAATAACGAAAAACATTTTGTAAATTTTTCAAAAATGTTTGAAATATCTGAAAAAAATATACATAAAAGTATTGTTTATGGAAAGGTTTGCAAAGAACAGATTTAGTCACCAAAGGCTGCAAACGCTTTTTATTAAAAATAGTTAAGGCATTCAGCTAAATATTGAAATTAAAGCAAACGATATGTCAATGGAAGAAAAATTTTATTTATTCCCTCCCTCATATATTCCTTCACTCACTCACATACTCATTCAATCGCTCAATCACCATTTCACTCACTCACTCTCTTAGTTATTGATTCCTTCACTCACTTATTTTGACTAGAAACGGTATTCATATATAAAGTACTTCTTTTTGAAATGCGCTCGGTATCCATTTTGTCGTAGACTAAAAGAATATCCCTTCGATGGCTAAAATATTAAAATGAAGAGTATATATTTTTACAGTTATTAAAAATAAAGAGAATGGAAAATTATTTATTTTTATATACTTTATGATAAATGAAATTAAAATCAAAGCAAATGATATATTATTAAACTGAATATATTTTAAGCTAAATGTAATTATTACTGCCGTAACATAAATAAATATTTATGAGTTTTATGAGGGTGGTTCAAAAAGTTGAAGACAGGTTTGTTGTATTTTAGACAGATAAAGAGAATGGAAAATTCAATAAGGCCTAATGATGCCATCTGGTTGCTTCATCTGGAGCCGAAACAAATCTGACATTGATTCGTAAGTTAATTTTCATTATGTAATCATTTAGTGCCAAATCAAAAATTGTTTGCTGCAGCGTCAAATTGTCGACGTCTTTTTATATCGAGTTGTTTCCGTTGATGACCAAAGTATTCATCATTATTCATCGGAAACCAAGCAACATTCATAATAATGGATTGCTTCTCATGAATCTTCTCTAAAGAAGTCAAGGATAATCTCATCAGCTGGAAAAGTTTTGACGAAGAATTTTTGAAGTGCAAAAGCCGTCTTGATCCCGAATGCATGTTATTGAGACTCTAGAAAGCTGTCTAGTAAACTATGATGATTACTAAAAACAAACAATTTTCGATGGCATCAGCGATACTTCTTGGTTTTTCTAAAATTTTATTGAGCAACCCTCGTATTTCAATTCAATACAAAATGAAAATTTTATTTAATTCTATGTTTCATTAATTAAGTTCATTACTGGTGACAGTAGGTATTGAAATGTGCGCGGGTGTCCATTTTCTCATTGTCTAAGACTATAGCCCCTTGGGCGGCTAACAATACAGAGGGAAAAACACTCGAAAGAAAATTAATGTGTAATGATTTAACTTTACAGCTCGCAATTAATAGTATATTGTATAAGCTTCTAAAATCAATTTGTATTCATCAAGTAAATTAAAATTAAAAATACAATGTTTATGCTACACAAAATTTTATTTGTCAAAATATAACTGCAATATTTTACTTGTCGTTTTAAGTCACATTTCTGATTTTCTTAACAAAACTTGTAACTGAATGTTTTTCAAATTCAAAAGGTCAACTGCGAAAAACAATGGTGTCGAGTGCAATGATAATTTATAAAAAAAAATTGATATTCTTCTGATTATAATATAAAATTATAATTACCTAACAAATACATAATAAATTTTTCCCTTAATCTAACTAAAAATAATTTCATTTAAACACTATCACACGCAAAATAGTTATTATAATAACATATCAGAGTTCTTTCTATGAAAATAAGCATTTAAAATCCTACGTTTCACACTATATTATTATAGAACTTTACCAAGATGAAACTTTCAAAAAAAAAGGGCAAAAACATTTATATGTTAAGTATTGAAAAAGAAATAATTGAGGTTTTAAAAAAATACAAATTTCATTCTCATATAAACCTGCCCCCTGATTCATGAAAAACACTACCATAATCTCATAACGAAAAACTCTATGAAATTTGTCTAGACTCATTAAATAAGTCATAAGATGACTGTTTTCCAGAACTTTCACATGAGCATCTTGTAATAAGTTTTCAGGTTCAAAAGACGGTTGTCTACTACACTCTCCTCATCATGAGTGTTAGCATGCCACCTTTTAAATGCTCTCAACAATTTCTCTCTCTCTGTACCATTCCATCGATCACAGTATTTTCCCCATACGCTTCAATAATCCGTTGATGAATTTCGGCGGCTTTGATGATTTTTTCCTCCAGAAATCGATTCACATCACGTGTTTCACAATCAGCAGAATTTCAATAGAGTTAGGCATTTTAAATACGAACAACAAACATTAACATGAACGAATGCTGCATCCTTGGTCACAACTAGGGATTTTCACCAATTCTCAGAGATAAAAACAACCCCTTGGGGGATGTCTCTTTCGTTCTTAAGGTAAAATGGAAGTTTCTATTAAAATTTGGTGTCAACAACAACCACTGGAAACCTTCTCCAACGGGTTTATCAGAAATTTTTGTATGATTTGGCGCAAGTATGCGAAATGGTATTGGAGACGAAAACAAATCGTTGATGACGTAGATGATATATGTAACTGTAAATGAAACAAGAATTGGGGAAATACGGAAAATAAATAAAAATATTTGAGACGCAGAGGCATGCTTTTTATTTTATTCTTGTAAAAGTTTTTTAACCATCTCAGTCATTAAATGTTTGAAATAATTAAAACGAATACAAATTCTCAGAATTATGGAATGATAGTTTTTATTTCACGCAAATGTTCTCAAAACATATAGTTATTTATACAATATTTTTCAACTTATTTTACTATGCATTGGTACAGTCTATTCTTTAGCATCGATAGTATCGCAGTTTTGTTATTTCTGATACATCTGTCTAGTTCTTAAATAGAATTTTAAAGTAATAAAGAAGAATGATGTCAGAGGTTTTCAAGGCTAAGGCAATATAATTCCACACCATCATTCAGTGAAGTTGCATCTCATATAACAGAACCAAAAAAAATAAGATAAATTGTAAAGAAAATAAGCCCCGTACATTGTTTTTCATGGAAAGTTTAAAAAGCGTCATTTAATTAACTCTATGAAAGAGTTATTAATGATGTAAATATGGTTACATAATTGCATTCAAAAGGATAGAAAATAACTGCTTCAAAATGGGGTGGGAGAATAAACATGATGGAAATTCAGTATGTAGTGAAATTTTAAAAATCAAACCGAAGTAATATATTATTACCAGGTGCATACCTGTAAAATGTGTATTTTTTTAAAATGAAACATGTTAATTTGAAGAGAAGTGTTCAAACTATTTACTTGAGCTATGCTTCATTCGATGCTATAACTTTCCATCATCTCTTCAGCAAAAGATGGATATCGCTATGACAAAAGCTTTCATTTTTCAATACAAACCATGAATTAATCTCTTCATCTTTTCAGCAAAAGATGGATATCGCTATGACAAAAACTTTCATTTTTCGATACAAACCATGAATTAATCTCTTCCTCTCTTCAGCAAAAGATACAAACCATGAATTAATCCATTTTTTACTTCATCGACATTGTTTAAGGGCTACTTTGGCAATTAGTGAGTCAGAACATCGACCAAAACAAATGGTAATCATAAGGATTATGTAATACATCCTAGTTCAAGTCTTTTAAAATTCCCTTAATAACTTTTTGGTGTAGGCTGTTGATTGACATGCAGGAAAATCACATTTTTATGCGTTTGGGTACACTCCGGCCTTTTTGCGATCAATGAATTGTTCAAATGATTATTTATTTTCAGTAACAGGATATATTAACCATTTCAACAAGTTTGAGAAGTTCATAATAAACAACATTCTTCTTATCCCACCAAACATAGAGCATTGCCTCTTTCCGAAGTGACACAGTCTTGCAATCGGTGTTGACATTTGGCTCGGATCAATCCATATTTTTCTTCGTTTGTTATTATTAAAAGAAATCAGATTTTTCTCACTTGTTACGATGCTATAAAAGAAACCTTCCGATGCGATTCTTTTGATGTCTTTTCAGGAGCAATTCGCTCAGCTGTTTCCGATTCTCCATTTCTCTTGCAGTCAAATCTTATAGTACCCCTTTGCCTTCCTTTTGAAATTTTCTCCAATGCTTGTACTCTCTTGCTAACAATTTTTAAGTCACATTCAATACATCCATCAAATGTGATTATGTTGGAGTGAAATCTTCGTCCAACAACGCTTGCAACACTTTAGCTTCAAATAATTTCGGTGGTTTTTAAATAGGCTTGTGTTTCCCATCAAAATCACCTGTTTTGAATCGATTGAGACAACGTTTCCAAATGTCTAGCTATGATACCTGTTCGCCTTAAGCTTCTACCTGGATTCTATAAATCTGAGCAAATGTTCTATAAATCTGTTTTCGAAATGAAATAATTAATGGTATTTTTTTTTCGCATGTAATTCGACATTTTCAAAGCAGACAAAGATTGGGAATTTACACTCTCACAATTTTCCACATGTACAGATTTGTAGGTCAGGAACAGTTAAACAAAATGTCATATACGTTAAATCACTACGCCCAACAACGTATGTAAGATGCTATTTCATCGAAAAATCCGCATTTCATAGATGTGATGCACGTCTAGTTACGTTAAGATTATTATGTACCTCGGATGGCATTTTCACAATAGTTACTGTTGTGAAAAAGCCAGTAACAAAAGTTGCTTTTTACGGTCAAGTAAATGATAATTCGAACACTTCCTTTCATTATATATATATATATATATAGATGAAATTTTTTTCTTGACACTATGGCTCATACACATTGATTAGTAACACTTATATTCACTTACATGGCATGCTTTCATTTTTTTTTTCAGGATACCTCATGCATATTTCATTACCAAATCAGCATTTGTTCTTTATTTTGAATCGTTGAGTTGTACCCTACCTCTTCTAGAAGGTTATCAACCATTCTGAGATACCCCGTAAAAAAGCTTATAACGTATCTTGATTTTACTTATAAATTCCTAAGAGAGTTTCATGTGATCGAATTATACAATAATTATAACAATTACAGTGAGATCCTCCTTGTTTCATATATTACTTTAGTATTTGATTCAAATTTTGATGCTGATTCTAATTATTTATTTGACGCAGTTTTGAAGAACAAAAGTACTTATCGATCATTTTATGGTTAGTGGTTTATAATTAAAGAACACTTGCTCTTTGATAAAAATAAGTTATTACGTTATACATAGCTTCTAACATATTTCATAAACGTAAGATTTCCTTGATATCATGAATCTTGGAGATTAGCTTGCTATTCCTTGACTTAATTATTAATAATTCCTGTCTCGGTTTTAGAATATTTTATAAGAAAGAATATGTATTATTCTAATAGTACCCTACGTAATAACAGAGAAAATAGTAACAGAGAAAAACGAAAACCTTAAGGCTCCCGTCTACCCGCCATGTTGATTTCGTCAGCTTAATGTTAATCCTATGGAATTTCGACTTTAATTCTCACATTTTTACTATTCGACCGATTTTAATGCAATAAAGTGCCTCTGAAAGAGCAAAAAATAATGAATGCTTCTGTGGAATTACTTTTTTCCTCCAATTTTTAAAAATATTTTTATCCCTACTTTAATGATTCGTTTACTTGTTTTCTAGTCTTTAAGAAATATTTTTAAATATTTTTAAAAATCAGAGGAAAAAAGTAATTCCACAGAAGCATTCAATATTTTTTGCTCTTTCAGATGCCCTTTATTGTACTCGAATAGATCAAATAGTAAAGATGTGAGAATTAAATTTGAAATCCCATAGGATTAACATTACATCCACGAAATCAAAATGGAGGGTAGACGGGAGCCTTAAACATAAAGTCAAATTAATAGCAAATATTTATTTCTTTAGAAATTATTTTGTTTCTTTTTACTTTTAGAAAGAAACATTAATACTCTATGTTTCCAATAATCAATAAAGCAACTCTAGTTTTATCTTCTTATTCAAGAGAATTTAATCTATAACTCATAGAGTGCATTGTTGTTATTGCATTTTACTAACATTTTTAAGCCTATCTTTAACATGCTTATTTTAGTCTTTTTTATTCTAAGTATTTTTTTAACATTATCTTAGTTTAATTATTTTCATCCTTTTATTTATATACATATGATGGTAACGCATATTAAAAATAAACCTTGTTTTCTTAAGTTGCCCTATTACTTGTTTTTGTGCCTTTTGATATATTAATTACCATTAAATCCCAAAAATAGAATATTTCATTTTTATTAATGCGCACTAAAGAGTTTTGTCTTTATATAACCATGACAAAAAATAACAGGCATTAATTAAAGTTTATTTCTTCTTAAAAATATATCAGGATTTGGTCTTCACAAAATATATTTAATTTCAATATACCTATGTTTTTCTTTTGCAAATAAAACAAAGTACTTTTAGCATATGTCTAAGTTTTTCTATCAAAAATATAATAAAGTATTTTTTACATATGACTATGTTTTTCTTTTGAAAATAAAATAAAGTATTTTTAGCATATTCCGATGCCTTGATATACGTCAGAAAAAATTTACACATGCTTAAAGAAATCGATAAAAATAAACAATAAGAGAAGAACGTAAAAACACGGAATATGAATTAAAAGGGGAAAATATTTCTTTAGAATAATAATATTGTAAATTTTCTCTAAGGTTAATTCTTTTTGATAATATAGTTTATATCTGTTTTAAAGTAATTTTGTATCAATAGATGAATAGACATATGAGATATTAGGGAAATGTATTACCTACGAGCTATATCTTTACTTATTACTTAATTTTTAAAGTTTTAACTATTTGAGAATGCTTCATTCCCTAAGTAATTTTTTTTGTTCCCATGGGTCGTTGGGGAGCTAAGCATTACAGAAGATAGTGTCCACTATGGAATTGAGTTTGAAATAGTGATGTTCCATTGTCATTGCCTTTTGGGAAATCATCTTCCTTTATTCCTTACTACTCCACCAGAAATGATCGATCAGTTATACTGTAATATTTTAGCAAGTATTAATATAATAATGTAAATAATTAATAGCTTAGTACATGTATAACGTTAGTAATAAGAAAGTATAATGTAAGTTTCATACAAACATTTTCATACAAGTGCATTTTCATGAAAAAAAAGCTGATGATAATTTTCTTCTGTTTTGAAACAATAGCTAATTTTAAAATAATTTGAAACAATAACTGATTTTAATCTTATTTTAATGTTTGCAATAATTTCACAAGTAGTAATAGAGTAAGTGAACACAAGCACTTCTATCTCTGATTTCTAAAAACATTGGTTAAAATTATTTGATCAAATTAGATAGTAAAGTCTTATAACAAGTTATGAACTTTTCTTGTGTTTCTTTCATTAGCAGGTTAATTCTCTTATCCTATTGAAAAAAAAATTCGCTTTACCTCTATGACTATATTAACTTCAGTATAAATTATATTTATTCTATGTAATATTTTTTTATATAACTTTATTACATTTATTTCACTATTTCTTAATGAAGACAATATACTTTATGCCGGTTGGATACCATTATATACTTATATATATATATATATATATATATATATATATATATATATATATATTCATTATTCTAGATATTATTATCATGGTAAACAAGATTTACCGTTTAAATTTGCATGTTCTTGGGATAGAAAAACTAAGAATGAAGTTATAGCTCGTTTGCATTTGTTGATCTTTCAGTAGACTCCATTTTTGTACCTTCTTTATTTAAGTGTTCTGAAATTTTCTGGTTTTCCACCTACCGCAATTACCAATTTCATCATTAACGTTACTGGAATCTTCTTTCGTCCTAATAATTATGTCAGATTTAGTCAGCTTTTAATAGAAGTTTTTTCAGAATAAGTTAACGTTTTCAATGCTTGTTTTGATTGTAAGTAGTATTTACATGCGTAAAAAACCAGACATGTTTATTACAAACATGTCAGTAATATTGTAGATTAAACAAACATACCAGTTTTCTATTTGTATGTAAATGCAACGTTTTTTTCCCTCTTTTTCATCTGAAAATTTGACTGTATGGTAATTAGTTTAAAGGAGAATCACCAATTTATTCTTTTTCCAAGAGTCATTGAAAAAATTAATTTAAACTAATCCTAGATAAATAAATAACATTTAGTTTATCCATTCCTTGTTATTAGCCTGTTTTTTGGTGCCAGAAATAAAATCTACTTTATAGTCTTTTCACTGCTTATTTTCAACGATAAACTAAACAAAAAACAATGACAATTCTCCAGCTTATTTTCATCAAAATAAATTTGAAATTACAAAATACAAAATAAGAGAAACATATATCTGCTGCAGACTTAGAACTGTCTATCACAATAAAACACCAAAAAAAAGGGCCCCTTGAAACTAGTGTCTATTTAGTCTATCTGGATAATCTAAAAAAAGAACAAAATTAACTTCTTCATATATTGGTATACCACGTGGATTTGGCATATGCGGGAAAGCTATGACCCATGATACCCAAGTGATTATCATCCACGTAGTGAGTGACTGTCAGGTTTTATGGCGCAAGAGCCAAAGCACGTTATTTTGCTACTATCCACGTAGATCACGGATTATCAATAATCATATTCCCGGTTGAGACTCAAATTATGAAAAAATATTTTTCTGTCTCATATCATCTAACGAGAATATTTCAAAAAAAGATAAGACAAAAATAAAAAATTTATTTTTTCGCATAACATTCCTCTGCATATAGTGATGTAGGTCAATTAGAAACATTCAGGTTAAAAGGCATTTTTTTTTAAAGAAAAACGTCCATTCTGTAAACCTGAAAAAAGTTATGAACTGAGGAACTGTATCTATCAATTAAGGAATGATTAAAAATGAAATGTCATAAATAAAGATCAAAGGAGCTATCATGCCAAAAATTATAAAAATCAATCGACAGATTCATTCAGTGTAGGAAGATTAATACGTTTTATATCTATATTCAAATATTTCACCGATTTTCAGTATTTATATTTAATGCTTAGGAAAGAAACTAATTCTTTTTTAAAGAAAATGTTTTACCTACATATTTATTATTTTGTATTTTTATTCAAGAATATTTTTATTCCTTTTATTTTTTTCTTGGAATCGCGGTGATTATGATCATTATTTACTTTTTTCTTTGTTAATCACTTTTAAATGTTACAATAAAAATCAAGATATTTTAAAAGCTGGTCATTTCCTCAACGTGTGAAAAGTTTAACCTTCTCTTAAATGTATAAATTAAGTTATTCACAAAGTATAACAAAAATGAAATTAAATGATATAAAAAACTCTAATTATATTAATACAAAGATAGTATTAAAAATAAATAATGTAATAATTAAATTTAAAACTATACTATTTTAAATATTAGTATTTTATATGTGATAAAAATATATCTTATAAAACATGTGATAATGCGTTTAACTGT
>BMAW01128859.1:211179-231849 GCA_019974015.1 Nephila pilipes | reverse complement strand
AATTTATTATCTTCTTTAATATTTTTTGTTTGTTTTATTTTTAGTTCCTGAATAATTGTTTGAATTCTATGACATAATCGTTTGTTCTTATTAAATTTATTGCTAAATTTAGCATCGTTTTGAATATGCTTTGAAATATCTATTTGTTTTTCTTCGAGAAATTAAGGATCCCGTCTACCGGCCATTTTTATTACGTCTGCTTAATGTTAATCCTATGGAGTTTCAACAGCCATTCTCAAATCCTTACTATTTGATCTATTAGACTGTGAAAAAGTAAAAATATAACAAAGGCTTCTACAAAATTACTTTTTTCCTCCAATTTATAAATTATTTTAAAATTCTTTTAAAAAAAACCCCGAAAAACTCACAAAAGAATTTATAAAACAGGGATAAAAATATTTTTCTTAAAAATTGGAGGAAAAAGGTATTTCTGCAAAAGGCTTCAATATATTTTGCTCTTTAAGGTGCACTTTATTGCATTCAAATAGTTCAAATAGTAAATATTTGAGAGCAAAAATAGAAATTCCATAGAATTAACATTACTTCCATGAAATCAAAATGGCCGGTAGGTGGGAGACTTAAGGCTTTTGATTACTACCATTTTTTTTCCGGGACGCATTGTTAATACAATGGATTTTCTACTACGTCCTAAAATATATTATCGATTTGCATGAAGAAAGTGAAATGAAGTTTTCTCTGTAGGTTAATATTTTTCTTCTAATTTTTAAAAATATTTCCCCCCTATTTTAATGACTCGCTTATGGATTTTCCGGTCTATAATAAATATTCGAAAATATTTTTAAAAATCAGCGAGAAAATGTAATTTCGCAAAAACCATCATTATTTTTTCTCTTTTGGGTACAATTTGTTGCAGTCATATAAATAAAATATCAAAGATTTGAAGACAGTAATAGAAATTCCATAAGATTAACATTACGTTCACGAAATTAAAATGGCCTTTAGACGGGAGTCTTATAATACTTCAAAAATGTAAGTATAAAAAATATGTTGATTTATTGCTATTTATACTGAGAAAAAAAGGTTTTGAATCTCGTAAAAATGAAGAAAAAAAATATTCTTGATGAGAAAACACTCTGAAGTTAATATAAAATTATCCATTTTGTGTGTAAGTGATCTCTTTCGTATTTAAAATTTCCTTTGTATCTTATTTGAGTCCTCGCCTATGTGCAGAAAACAAAATTATGGTAGAAAATGCGATATATACGTTTAATTGACGACCTTGTAATGTAACTGTATTAGTACCTTCCTTAATGCAACTGTCATGTTGGCATCATTTGGTGTCATTTTCTTTTCCATCTTCAAGAGTCCGTTGAAAATGGATATTACCTACCTACAATTTTCATGTAAAGATATTATTTGTTTGACGAAATTTTAATTGAAAACTACTTAGCTCGAATTCGTAGTTTGGAGATACATTTACTTCCATCTACTTACAAGTCTTATATGTGGAAGTTCCTGAGAAATCTCTGCAACAAAGACACGAGTTGAACATCATTGCTCCCACGTAACTTCCACTATTTCGTCTCTTCCGTGATTCAGCAATTATGTTATATATCAAAAGCTGTTCTGCATCGAACTAGAAATTTTACAACCATCAAGTACATACATTTCAGTCCGGGCAGCATTAGTAAGGTCAAATCTATCGGGAAGAAATCACTCAAGTTTATATCTTGGAAAATAGATAAGTCACGAATTTTCAGAACCCTAAACAAAATGCAAACTGTTTTCATCTTCACTTCCTGATACTGTCTACAGAGGATTAAGGAACAATAGACTTAAAAAACGAAGGTAAACAGAGTAATATGTGTTGTATTTACAGTCTTAGAATTGAATTCAACTTACCTTTAACGTATGACAGAATCCTCTTTAGAATAACGTCAAGCAAGATTATTCTTAGTAAAGAAAGCGAAGAGAAAGATAAATCGAAGTGTATTGCTTATCCACTCACAGTTGTTCGAGTTAAAGTTGCTGAATGACTCCTATTTATTAAGCTGGTGAGTCAGAGGGTAAGAGCTCCTGCAATTTTAGCAAATAGCTCGATTCAAGTTTTTGAATTAAATAGGATGAATTTTTATAATTTTAGTAAGATAACTTAAAGTTTTATTTCAGTTGATCAGAATCTTTTCGATATATATGTCACTGATACATATCGTATAAATTATATACAATAAAATGTATCATAGTATAATATGTTTGATGAAAGTGATACATTTAAGTTGTTACGTGTCGAACAACTATATAGTTGAACGTGTCGAATATAAACAAATATTATTTAATATTCGACATGTTCCTCAACACAAGACAAGATACAATATATATATATATATATAACACAGATTAACGAACATCACTCCAACATTCTGCTAAGGAGTCTCTGGACTTCCATTGTGCTTACGCTTCTACCCAAAAAGAACATGTGGCGCCATCTGGCTACTGTTTAATAGTACATGGAAGGTAGCGTTAAATTGCGGTTTTACAAAGTAATAAAAAAAACTTTTTCCAATATTTTATTTAAAGATGGACTAAAAATATAAAAATAATTTTTAAGTCAAATAACATATAATTTATAAGGGTTTGAGATATAATTACTGATAAATTAAATACTATAACTACTCATTTATATGAAGATAAAAAGAAGTATTACCGCATCGAGTTTTCATAAACTATATATTGTTTAATATTTTAAAATAGCATTTGTACCTCTTTCACACCATCTTTAAATAAAAGCTAGATTTTGAAACTTTTACTTGTGTTGATTGAATTATTTTTAGTCTGGAAATTTATGACTAAAAAGCAATTACGAAAGTTATACGTGCGTAAGATTTCAAATCAATTGGACGTTGTTAAGTGCATAAGGCATTTCTAATTTCTTCATTACTGAAACACGTCGTAGTATATATTATCAACGGAGTTGTAAATCTATACAATATTTCAGCTCGAACACATGATAAGAAGTATATTAAAATTAGAGTGCAAATTTGAATTTAAAAGACATTTATTTTACATATTAACATTTCAAGATAATTGAAAGCTTTCAAAAATATATAAAAAAGAAAAATGTATAATATAGGGGGGGAAAGTTAGCTGAGACTTTAAAAGTCTTCCCATTTTGCATTTTGAATTGTACAGTTAAAAAAGGGCACGTCGTTGACTCAACAAATGTATTATTTTTAAGAATCTGATAAATAAAATGCCAGAAAATTCAGTTTTAAGATTATAAGCAATGGCTTCGTGCAGTTCAGAAAAATATCTGTAAACGCAATTTTCTCTATATGAAGATCTTTCAGAGTTTCAGGAACACATTCCTCAACATTTACTTTATACATAGTGCTTAAAATCTTTTGCAATATAATCAATAATATTTCCTATACAAATAATGTAATAGTTCTTTTTTTTTTTTTTGATAAAAACATTCACAAAATATAATTATTGCGCAATATTGTTTAAAAGGGAAATGAAATTTGAATGATGAGAGAGAAACTTATATTTTAACAAAATGTATGGTATTTTAATTTTCAAAATATAATTATGCTTAATTTGTATGTATTACGTGTTAATTTACTAAGTGTATTCTACAAATTTTCAAATTCCTAAATGAGGTGGATTTCATGCAAGATGAAACTAAAAGTAAGATTAATTCAGATATAGAATATTAGCAGTTCAAGCACGAGTGAAAACAATCCAACGACTAGGATAACGGCAAAAGACATTTTGTTTTCATATATTCAAGAACAACATGAAACACAAACAGTAAAAGAAACAACAGGAAAAAATGTAACACTTGCTCTAACCAATAACACAAACAAATACAAAACAATAGCAATAACAGTAATTGCACTGTCAATAACGTTGAGCTTACCAGCTTAATAATTCCTATTACACATAAATCTCCAAAGTAATACTTTGCACGGACGCAGATAGCTCCGGCCTTCCACGCAGATTCGGGCTGCTTCTCAGCGAATTCACTCGGCCAATTCCCATAGATTCGACTGAAGACACTACGGACAGATTCCTCTTCAAATCCCCCTCTGCCGATTATCTTAGGTTTCGCATTTCCCTGTATTTATAGCTTTATTGTCCAAATTTGACGTCACAAGAAAAAAAAATCAGGAAATAAATTTCCTCCTAATCAAGATATCGCAAAATTCCAGAATTTTCGAAAACTTTCATTTTATCCCCAAAGTCGCCAGGTTTCGTCCAAGACACCAAATTCATCACCAAATTTGTGGATCCATTGCTAAAGCTGTGAAGTTTCTGAAACCATCACAAGATTATTTATACTTCCAAGTTTCAAATGTGTAAAATGTATGTCCTAAATTTTTAAAAGTAGTACCAGATAACTGTTTGTACGCTCTATTTTTCTTTCTGCATTCGCTTACTATTTATATTTATCTACCAATTTGATAGTTTTTGCATGTAAGTGATTATTGTGGATTATGTTTGCCATAGTTCAAATTTTTAAATACAGGTATACAGATGGTTATATTCAGGCTTTCTCAATTGCCATTTTCTGCTGAAATGTATATGTATATATATATATATATATGTATTAATTTTCTATATTTATATGATTAGTAATTATCTTATGTAAGAGTTATTACTTTTTGATATAGCTTAATTTTTTATGATGCCTAGTGGTATCTTTAAAAAAAGAGGCAGATGATGTAGATAGATTTAAAAAATTTTGAAAATGTTGAATTTAGTAAAGAGTTTCATGTAATAAGGGGTGAGGTAAGGGTAGCGATGGAATTTCTTTCAACTATGGCATTAAGACATAAGTTAACTAGAGTAGATTCAATCTCTGAAAAAGTATTGGATAAACAGGCTTACAGGAATTATAAATGATAAATGTATTTATAATAATGATTAATTATATAGCTTTATTGATAATAAGGATAGTGGTACACAAAATGTGAATTAAAATTATGTTTTTAAAATGTTACATTAAATTATTGAATAAGATACCAGTTTATTCTCACTTCTCATCATCATTTGGCAGTTCAAAATTAAAATGGTAATTCAGAAAGAAAGGCAACAAGCTCTCTGAAAGAAAATCTTAATTATTGGATTCAGAGAGAGACACAACATTACTAAGACACTGGTACATGTTGCAAGAAATTGGTATCGTTATTAATATTAAGAACTATAAAGGTGCAATGACAATCAGCCAAATATCCTTAATTTGTTTCTTCAGATTTTTGGAGCAAAGACAATCAAAATAAGTTTATAAGGAGGCATTTTACTTAATTGTATCCTTAACCAAATTTTATAACTAAGAAATCTGCTTATACTAATAACAGATAATAGTACGGCTGAATAAACTGGATCCGATTTCTATAGACATCTAGCAACGATATCCATGACAGTTGTACGCTTTTAAAATATCGCCTAATATTGACACATCCATATAGTGTGCTTGTCAATTTCACTAATTCTTCTATGTCCTCCTATTTTTAATCTCTCTATAACCTCCAATCTCTCTCTCCTTCACTACACTTCTTATACAGTGATGCTAATTGACATGAGTCATTGTATGTCACAAGGCGAGGTCCTGAATTCAGACATTGTAATAAAGTAGCCCCAAATGTTAGTTAAAGTATTGCGTCACAATGTTACTTCTCCAAACATTCGTGGCTGTAGTAACCTAATGGTCAAGGTCTCGTACTCGCTGTAGGCGTTATTTTCTTCGTGTCGTGAGTTCCAGCCTTGATGCTGTCAAAGACCCGCCGTGTAGCGGAACTGATGCACTTTAAATTTCCTGAAGATTTCGAATTCTCCTAATGACGTGGGATGACAGGGTGCCAGCTCAGGTGTCGGTCTCGTCACTTGACTGAGTTTAAAAATTATGAGGTTCGTCGCAATATCCCCCGTGTTTCTTCTCAATGCGATGATAATAAGCAATTACTATCTCAACTTAGTACTACGAAACTGAAGATTTGTTTCGTAGGTACACGAAAGTATCAAAATCGGCAATAATGAAATTAGTGTCAAGATCGTGGAATCACGTCAAGACGGCTTGATGAACTACGGTTTCAGTTATGAAATGCTGACTTTCAAGATGCTCCTTCAGGGGAAGGAGATAAAAATCAGTATTGTGAGACTCGGAAAGTAGAGGGTTTGTTCTAATAACTGATCTTTGCTCTCGCGTCGTATATCTGTACTGCTCTTATCGAATGCTCACATTCACTTCATATATTTCTATAAATTACTGAGCAATTTCTACCAGGAAATTTTCTGGAGATGCAAATACCTTATCACACTTCTTACTTCATTCACCGACCGCTTTTCCATCAACGCCTACACTTCTAATTGTTACCTAACGAATTACCAAATAACTATCTATATCTACCGGTATTATTTGTATAAAATTATTCCTGAAAAGTATTACTTCTCTAAATAAAAGAAGTACATTAAATATTGTCCCTACATAAATCAGTTAGTAAGCTTGATCTCTTTAAAAAGTGGTTGTAACTCTAAAAATTATTTTCACTGTTTGTTACCTATGAGAGTAAATGTGCTGAGATCGTATGCAACGTATTAGTAGAATTCATCATAGATTCATAATTAAATTTTAAAATGAGAGTTTTGGTGTGTGTATGTGTGTATGATAATCTTAACCGGTAATTAAGAAAATAATAAATATATCCAACATCTATTTTTACATTTTAAAATGGCATTGTTTTTTTTTTCCATATCAAACAAGAAAACTTAAAAGTACGAGTACTGCATTCTTAAATATCATTAAAAATATGTTAATGTAGCTGAAACTAGAATGAAATATATTTTATGTCACATATATTCCTTTCCAAGAACCATTCTGCATTTTAATAAATAGCATGAGCTCATACATTTGGAAATCCAACACCTTCCGACATTGATCTTACGTAAATAACCACTAGCACGCGAATTTTCGAAATACATTTCAAGATTTTCGCTAAGAAATCCACATTTAAGGACACGAACGACAGACGATATTTTTCCCTGCTGTGCCACGCCAGTGATGCGGACAAAAAAACAAGTGATGTCTCACGACTGGAAAAGAAAATGACAGTTCTCACGTGCTCCAAGGACCCACACTCAATCGATCCCCTTTCACCCCTCCTCCTTCGATAGGCTATCAAATCGTTTCCGTTTCTACAGTTCTTGTTTTCTTCTACTTTCCTTCCTTCCAGACAGAAAAAAATACACCATTTTCATTCTTTCCCCCCCCCTCCTTAAATTGCGAAAGAAAAACATATCTCATATAAAGTACCAAAAGAACCTAGCGAATGAAGTGTTCTCTGGAAATTTACTTTCATTAACTTATTTTTTGCAATCTTTAAATTAAATAAACATAATAAAAATAAATCGTTACAGAATTGTACTCGTAAAAGAGAGAATTAATATGTAAGAGGCATTTGTTTGTCCCTACTCGTGTTTTCTTTCCTCGATAATGAGCTTAATTTTAAAAATACATTGTTATTAATTTCTCTTGAAGTTCTTATTAGATTGAACTAAAATTGATATAAAAGAAAATTGAAATTAGCTTTGATAATTTTATTCTAACATGTGCTAAGGTTTCTCTATTTTCCGTAAAGTTCACAAAAGAGTAGAATTATTCAAAATGAATATTAATTAACGCAAAGTAAGCTCGCTCCGATTTCAAGGCTTCACAGAAACAATTTCAATCAAGAAAAGAAAATACCTTCTTCAAATTCCTAATGCATTTTTTTTAATTTACGCAAGCAAAATATTCTAAAGTACAAAATCGTTGTCAGTGTTAATTACAAAAAGAATAAAAACAGACGATTCTACAATAAAAAAATCAGTTATTAAATTAAATATTAAAATATACGTGAGCAAATGATAAATTATGAAAGTAGACAATAATTTTCGGTTCGGGTAATAAACGCCGCGATAGCCTAGTGGTCATGGTTTCGGATTCATGGCCGACGGTTTTCGTTCAGTCGCGGGTTCGATCCTTGACCGCCAAAGACCCGCCGTGTAACCGGGGCTGATGCACGTCAAATCTGTCTGGACCCATAGTCCTCCCGTTGGCGTGGTGTGGATGTTAGGAGAGGGGGTGCCAGCTCAGGTGGCGTCCTCGACACTTGACCTTGGTTCAAAATTACGAGGTTCGTCACCAATAACCCTCGTGTTGCTTTTAGAGCGACGTTAATAAAAAACTAAACTAAAATTATCAGGTATTAAAATAATAGTTGATAAAATATTAAATATACTTTAGAAATGTAAATAAACCTTGAGCAAACTAAATGTATTTACTACAAGCATAATAAGTTATGTCAATCTTTTGAATCAAACATCATGTATCCTTTGTTTTATTCCCATGCATTTTTTGACGCCATTTTCTCAAAACAGCATGTTAGCACATGTCGACCGATTTAGTATATTTTACTTATCAGTTGATAATAATTTATAAAAAAACAGAAATATTACTCAAAAAAGACTGAAATGGGAACGAATTATTCAAAATTTCAGGCAGTATTTAAGGCCGCCATTTGTGTCTCAGAACCTTTGAACTGTGTGGTTTTAATGTGGCATCCTTATTTAAGTGTTTCGGGGTGAAGTATCCCGCATTAATTTCATTTTTTATTAAAATTCTTTCTATTCCATGAAAAGAACTTTGAATTCATTTCTTTTTATTATTATTATTCAAATGTGAAAAAGAATTCTTTCTAAATTAAATAACACAACAATTTTTAAAGAAGATATTGCTCTGATTCCTTCTTAACGTAAAGTATGATTTCTTTAATTTTATTTATTGATTGATAAGAAAGAATTGATAGTAGTCTGATAAAAATTTTCATGTCTTACTGGGATTATTTCCTACATAAATGTAATTACTACAGTCATAATAAATTATGAAAATTTTAATAAAATCCCTACAACTGCAGCTCAGCTAATTTACAGTACAAAAAATGTTATTGTGAATAGTTCACTTTATTTAAATTATAATATATAACTAGTTTTCTTACTTTGAACTAGAAATTTGTGTATCGTTGAATATTTCATTAACTGTAGTAGACAGCATTTTAACATCGTATACATATTCGTTTCACAATTTTTTTTAGAATCTGATTTATATCTAATTTAGTCCTTAAATTTAAAGAATAAATCTACCCAGACTGTGCAAATCGTTATATTTTATAAATTATGAATTCGTTTGATTAATAAATAATAGACTCAGTGTATAGAAATAAATGAATAGAATAAATGAATTTATACGAGTTTATGAATTAAAACTTATTCCTATATCAATATCTGTTTCCACTTGCAAGAGAAAGAAAAAGATGCGATAAACAAAATTCAATGAATTTAAGCCAATGCCACCTCGACAGAACAAACTCTTACATTATGCAAAGAACTAATGAGCAAGTATAGAATTTTACATTTACAGAAAATTGGAGTGATGCTCGTGCGTATCATATTCTTTTAAACTATCAAAACTCTATTTTCAGAATATAAGAAACCACTTCAAACTTGGAAACACCCATTAAATTACCTATAATCTAATAATATCGTGTTGAAAATTCAGTTAAGAATGTTTTTTAAACATAATTAATAGGTGTTCTAATTTTAAAACTTTTAAGCTCTAATTAGACTTGATATATATAATTAGAGTTAATTATTTTATTTTTTTATTAATTACTGGTAGAAATATCTAGAGTTTCATGGCAGTTGAGTGTTTTTAGTTAGATTTAGTTCCCGTGGTTAACCTTTTAAGCTGCAGTGAGAGATGTTAAGACTTATTATATCTCTATTTTTGTAATTCTATTTTTCGGTACTTAAAAATGAATGAATATGCAAAAATAAAAAAAATAAAATTCCTAAGTACACGCTACAAAGAGGACTTCAATGCATTTTCTTGCCAGATTAAATTTAATAAAATATTTTGAGTGAAAAGAAAATAATAACTGCATAAAAAAAATTCCAATGCAAGGTCGATTAGTCCATAACCGTGACGACACAAAGTTAAAAATATTCACGAAAGAAGCTAAATATTCTTGATTCCATTAAAAAAAAAATCTTCTTCTACTAATATACTTATTTCTGATAAGGTTTGTAGAAGGATTTCAACAGAATTATAAAGTACGTGGGGAAAAAAAGAAAATAATTCGGCAAATGTTCTAAGTAATCTCTATAAATAGATTTATTTACTCATATTTTCTAGTCTTTTTACAGTACATTCAAACGTAAAAGGTTTCCTATATATAGTATTTCCGACATAAAAGTAACTTAATCCGGTTTGCAGTGAGTATTTATTATAGAACATGACGCTGTGATTTGGTAAGCTCTACTTTTAAAGTATAGTAAATCTTGCTGGTTCATTTCAGTCTTAGTGAAATACCGTATTACGCAGCTCAGTTTCGAATTTATGAAATATATTTCGTCATTTTTTTTTCTTACGTAACATGGAGGCTGGTATTAGGAGTTATTAGGAACGTTACGAAGTGATTATGCTTCCAAACTCCATTTTGAAACAGGATCCAGAAACATTTCGTCAAATACAATAGAATTATTAATGAAAAGATGAAATATAATTAATTCATTATGAACTAAATTTATTTTGTATTTAATAGAAATTTAAATAATGTGTCTTATTTATTTTCTTATGAATGTATTGTGGAATGGTTACAAGAGAAGCACGTTTTTCTTTTTAAGAAAAATAGAATACGACTTAACTTCAAAATAAAACAGTTTTATTGATCTCTTAATATTGTGTCTATTTCTATTTCTTTTGCAATCTATTATAAATGTTTTTAATCATAGAGACTTAATAATATACAATTACGTATTAGAGTGGTACAAGCTGAATATAATTTTCAGATAGTATATCAGAGGACTTGTACCTTTCATATGCCGAAAATCAAGGAAATATTGATTTTTTTCAATTTTTAGTTCAAAATATAGTTTGATACTTCTAGTATAACTGTGCGAAGGTTTGAAACGATCTGAATATATTAAATGCAGTAAAATAGATTTTAAATATTTTGACTACTCTGAAAGCTGTTTAAATTCTACTACCACTTCGATGTTTACATTTTTTTTTTACTTGAGAATAACTCCAATATTTTACATAAGAACTACACAGAAGAAAAGGAATCCGATAAGCTGTGATAGTAACTATCAGCAAAGTTGTTTGTTTACATTTCCTTTGCTAATTTCGCTCGTTGTGAGCTTTTAGTTCCATTGCTTTTTTTCTTTACTTTTATTGTTTTGATTTCGTAGAAAGGAAAAACAGGCTTTTCTTAATGCTATATGAATAAGCATTCATTCTTTAAATTTTATTTGTTATTACTATCGCTAATATGCCTTTTCGGAAATGCTCGTTGTATTCTTTGCAAATGAATCAAAAACAATGGCGTCAAGAGAATGTAGATTGTATAGTGATTGCAAATTCAGCAGTGTCAAATGTGAGCCTGGAAAAATTACATACTGAGGGGAAAAGTGAAGCGTCAGCTGTTGGGAATTATACATTGGTGGACTTTGACCCAAATTAGGTTTGTATATAATTTAAAAATCATGTGTAGTAACTGTGATGAAAACTAAACTATTGTAAGTACTTCTTTAAAATTCTACCAGTCATGATGTTAATTTGAGAATAACTGAAGTCTTTTCACATATTGGGAAAGGTTATTCAGTCATAGAAAAAGTTTTGTATGGTGATGAATATGGATCCTTTTCCATCAACGACATATGGAAAGTGTGCGAGACAGCTGGATAGGGCATATTCTCTGTCATCTGAAAACCTATTTGTAGAAATCCACAGACAGATTATAGAGGCGTAGAAAAATTGTGTTTTTAGTTCTGCTGAAATCTCAAACCTAAGTGTTAGCTTTGATGGAACCTGGCCACACGTGGTCACACGTCATTCACAGTTGTAGGATGTGTTAAAGACATGCTCCCAGGATATGTCGTTGACTTGGAAGGGATGAATAAGGTGTCTTATCATTGTTCTATGGTTAAAAATAAGTTAGATGAATCAAGTGCTGAATTCAGTGTATCGTATAAAGGACATAAATGTGAGTGCGATATAAACCACTTGGGCTCATCTACATCGATGGGAATGAAAACTGCATTTACTTTATGGAAAAGATCCATATCGCTTAGATTTCGTTATATCATAGTTTTATCAGATGGTGATGGTAAAACGTATAATTATTTTGGAGAAAAATGTGTATGGACCTGATAATGTAATAAAAAAGGAAAAATGCATAAATCACGTGAGTAAACGGTTAGGAACTGCTTTAAGATCTACTTGGAAAGACTGTCGTGCTAAAGGTACTGCTTTTGTTGGTAAAGCTCATGATTGTTTGAAAGAAACCACAATTAAGAAATTAACTACTTACTACCAAAAGGCTGTTTTAAGAAACAAAGGGGACGTAAATGCTATGAAAACAGCAATATATGCTACCATGTTGCGTAACATTTCTACAGATGCTAAACCTCAGCATTCTAAGCGTCCAGCAGGAGTAAACTCTTGGCGTTTCTACCAATCTGCGATTGCAAATGTTGAAAAACCTAGAAATCATAAATTAAAAATAGAAACACCAATAAATTAAAATTTTCTTCCGAAAAATCTTCCAATTTATCAGAGACTTGGCTGAAACGAATTGTTAGAATGATGTATTCGATGTGGTACCCAAAATACATACGTAAGTTTGCATAGCATTATTTGGGCAATCTATCCTAAAGATATTTTTTTGAATAAAAAGCATGTAAAACGAGCAGTAACAGAAGCTGTCTACGAATACAATAAGGGTACAGTATGTACCATAGTAGAAATACAGAAAGCATTAGGTGTGATTAACGGAAATTCTACTAAACAACTGGGTGCAATCTTAGAATGTCGAAAACGATAATTTAAAAAACATCGACAAAATGATTGTAATAAATTGACTTTTAAGCTAATTAACATGCAATATATAGAAAAGATTTCTTAGCCAAAAGAAGAGAAAGAATGACTAATGAAGCAGGACAATTTTGAAACAAACTGATTTGAAAAAAAATGTGCATTTTGGATTAAACTTGTTTTACTTTATTTTATGTTATTTATTAAATTAAGTAACAAATTAATTTTATAAAAGCTTTTAAATTTTCTACTGCTCTTTTCATATACTTTAATTTTATTTATCTTATATATTTCATTTATTTTTAAATATATTTAATGTATGTTTCTTGCAAAGAGAAGTCAGATAAAGATATTTCGTATTTCTTTCTCAATTTTCGGCTCAGACAGGCTTTTATAAAAGCTTATATTTTTGTTTAATATTTTTAAATTGAGCTGTATTATGCTTTATTTTAAAGTTATATATCTGTACATTATATTGATAAATCATAACAAATATTAGACATTGTTTTGTTATTTTTTTACTGATTAGTATTCCTTAAATAGCGTTTTCTCAGTGTGAGATTTTTCATGAAACCATGGTCTTTAAGACTACAAAACTTTAACAGATATACATTACACAACTTGAATTTTGGAGTGTGTGCGTAGTGAAATTAGTAATCTATTTTTTAATATCTTGAATGAAATATATTATAATAGAAAATGTAGCATAAATCATGTTTTTTGACCTTTTTTCCTTAGATGTGTGCTTTTTAATTTTTTTTCTCAAAAACTAATTAGTTTATTGCAAAATTGATCACTAAAGATATTTATATTCTTGTGAACCTGAAAAAGATTTGGTGTCAAAATAATGATAATTGTGAAAGCAGATAAAATTTTAAAATCATTAATTTTTTATAAAATTCTTATTTTTTTAAACTTTTTATCGAATCAAGTCCTTTTTTCACGGTAAAATTACTTTGTTTAATAGTCACTGTTAATAATATACACAATAGATAAGTTTAAACACTTAAATAAAAAAAATGGTCAAAAAGTGCCGAGTCGTCTTAAAGTAAAATTATAATGCTTATAACCAACCATTTATTATTTATTAAGGATTAATGTTGTTTTATTAAAAATGTATTATACAGATTATTACTATTCCCTAAAGAAAAATTGTCGACAACTATAGACCTCTTTCCCCTTTTACAAAAACGTTACCCAAGGTGCATTAGCGAGGACGTAGGTCTACTTTGTACTCCATTGATCCTCTCAGGCGGGTAATCTTCCCATTATATTACAGAGGTCACAAATAAATGCCTACGATAAGTGGTGTTCCCAAGTAGCACCATCCCAAGTTCTGACCGTGCTCGAGGATGCTTACTTCAGTGATTTGATACGAATCGATATTTTAAGCATGGCATGGCTGTTGGTGATGATCAATTTTTGAAAAAACTTGAACGCTTAAAAAATCATTCACTAAGGCTCATAACTGTAGCTGTCAAATCAACAACGACTGATGATTTGCTTTTATTGTTAACAGTAAATCATTAAAGTTATCACTGAAGTAAAGTTTCTGTTTTCTTGAGAAATTAATTCGATCTTCAAATCCTTTCTTAATTATCCAACAAAATTAGAAGCCTGAAAAGTCAAAAAAAAATTGTTCATTTTGTCCAGGATATCAGACGAAATATTGAACTGACAGATGATTTTCAGGAGGTTTCAAGGCCATGTAATCATCTTGATATTGTACAGATCGGAACAAATATGTGTTTTTCAGTGTAATGTTTTAAGAGGAACTACTCTGCATGTTTTGAGGTGTTATACTCTAGAAACGACTGACACAAGGTACCTAGAAACGGAGTGGTTGTGTAAACACGGGTGTCTCCTTTTGTGAAACTCTCACTATTGTAAGTTCAGGAATCATGCCGAACTTATTCTCTTCCTATGCTTCTGCAGGAAAATATTGAACACATTTTGATGAAGATGTGGAGGCTATCTGAATTGCTCTAAAATATTTATTGTTCTCTGAGGAAATATTTGATAGTGATCTTATTTTCTGGTTCCCAAGACGCAATTTATGCCATTATTTCAGCTAGCAATCTTCTCTAGAATCGGTAATTTTTGCGGAAGTTGTTTTTAAGGATAAAACGCATAATGCTTCACGGATACCTGGCCCATGTATTATTATTTGGAAACGAGCAAGCCAACAGTTTCATATAAAGGAAATGGACTTTCTTGAAAAGAGACTTTCGACACTTTCATTCTGTTCTATACGGCTACATATAAGAAAATCAATGCATAAAAGTGGTGGATTTCTAGTTCAAAACAGGATAAAGTTAAATCGTTGGAGAGCTGAAATCTTTATAATGTTTTATTTAACAAATGTAATTGTACACAGCGAACCAAGTAACAAACCATTGACTTCCATCTGAGAGAGAATGAAATCAGATATGGCTTTTAATCTAGAATATGTGTCTGTTCCCTAGTTGTATTGCCTTCCATATTTTCTCCTATTCTCGAGTTAGATAGGGAAGATTTTAAAAGGTTCGACGTGTCTGCTGATCAGATGTGCTCTATTGGACAGGGGGAGGGGATATATCTTGTATTCTAGCAAAGAAATGTTTATAAGGTTGAAGATAATTAGTATAAATGGTTTCCATGCACTGACTGACTGTATTCAATTGTAACATAAGTTAACAGTACCATAAAAAGAAATACAAAACAACGATGAGTAGAATAATTCCAATGTATGTAAGAGGTCATCGCAGATGCCAACAAAGAGGTCGACTTATAAAATTAAATGGAGTTCCATGCAATAATTCCAGTTATAGAAATGTGATGAGTCAGATCAGTCTCTTAGTACATCCCTGTATGTCTCCAGACACTTATTGTTATAAACCTAAGGTGGTGCGTCGATGCTACAAAAGAAAAAAGACATTTACAGAGATTTTGTCGAATCCCAAAGAAATCTTAAGCAATGATCCCTCAACCTTTGTGTCATTTTGGCGAAAACAAAAAAGTGATTTTGGGACAAAAGAATGGTTTTCAAAATCTTATCGATATCTCGATAAGGGTAAAAGTTTTGTGAGCTTTTCCTGAATTTTCCCTATGAAGTTACACCTGATCGAAACAGGTATAAAGACGAAAAGATACGACACCGGAAAAAGTAAGTTGAAATTTGGTCGAATAAAGCTGTCGGAATTGGCTGAGCATAAAGCGACCTGAATCTGCCGGGAAGAGGCCTGCCTCTGCTCCGGAATCTGAAGGGACTGTCGGACTCTTTAGGATTCCATGTAAAGTATTACTTTGAAGATGTGTGCGTAGTGCGTTCTAGTAAGCTGGTGAATTAAATCTTATTCAAAAAAAACTATAACTGTTATAAAAAGGACTGCTTTGTATCTGTGTTGTTGATCTGTGTAAGATCTGTACTTGACCTGTTGTTTTGTTAATCTCTACAAGTGCTGTGTTTTCTGCTTATATTGTTAATATGCCCTAGTTTTGCTACATGTATTCATCTCGTCCTGAATATTTGGGAATAAGATGTCATTTCCTCCTATTCTCCGTGTTGGACTGATTTGATTCGTACACCCACACATGATAGCGGAGTTTCAGGAACAATATTCAATACTCCTTTAATTAGTGAATTCATAAAAAGTTAGTTAATTTATTCATCACTGAAAAATCATTCTGTTGTAGCCAATGAGATTCTTGGACGAACTAGAACAGTACGAACTAGTTGGTGTTCACAGGTGAGATGTTCTACATGTAATGGCTGCAGTGTGCTCAAACACTTTTCTCTGATTCACTACGCAATAACACTTGCAGTCTCACAACTGTCTTTGAGGAACTTTTGATTGGGATAAGTCACTTGTTGTGACACAAGATCTGACGATTGATCGTTCTCTCATAAGTAAAACCCTGACTTTATAACTATGATTTGCTGTAATTCAATCATTCCAAGGCATATTACAGCCTCCTGTCTCCATAACTTTGCTTAACCAAGATTCTATCATTCATGCCGACATCAACTCACCATGACATGACTGTGAATCAAATGCCGCTCAATCCTTCAAATTTCTTTAGTTCCTTTAGCCACATTTCGTATCTTTTCTCGAATGATTATGGCACATTCTATGTCCTTCACAGATTCCAAAACTATGTGCTTTACCATTATTTAATCATTACAGCAGACATCATCTAACAGCAGCAGCATCTTGATCCAAAAGTCAAGCGATCCTTTAAATTGTCCTACTTGCTTTCTCCAAATTGCATATCACTGCTCAAATGTTGTTGATATATTCCAAGTCAATCGCTAACTCTGTGATTCTGTGCTTTGCTGTGGTTCAACAATTTCTGCCAACAGCTCCAAACTTTGGCATCATAATGATCCAATGTTGAACGATTCTTCTATTTGTTCCGCTTCTCTTAGCCCAATTGTTGTTGATGATTTGCTCATGTAGTAAGGAAACTTGTATGTGCGAGTTATAGCTATAAAATCAGAGAGTAGACGGCTTCAAATTCGCTTGTAAAGTATAGCTTAGTATTAGAGTTTCTTCTCTTTTACACACCATTTTTGTTTACAATTTCAAATCTCTTGCGCTTCATCTTATTCATTGAGCGATCGCCTAAAACCATTTAATTGCAAGTCGGATCGAAAACGGATTTTAACGAAATTCCTTTCCTTTCTCTGAAGAAACTCCTCATTACGACATTTCAACTATTTTCCAAATTACCCTTTTTCATTCTCACAAATAGCAATAATTGTTAATGACTTCACAAGCGAAAAACATATTTGGGAAAATACATATGCTATTGTATCCGAAACGTAAGGTCGACTGGATGAAGAAAGTATAAGAACCATTTCTATGGTGATCTTCCAGTACCATCAACTATATAAGTTCACTACGGCATCTGAAGAAATCTTTTTGTGTGAAATTGAATATTATTACAACGTTGCGGGAACTACATAGTTAAACCTCCCAGAAGTGTTTTAAACTTAAAAATTATTCTTTAATAAATTATGGTAGCCTTGTTTTCATGGTCACGTGTATCCTTTCCGTAGCAGTACACAAACACATAAGTTCGAATCTAATTTTATTTAAAATCCATCATACACAGTAATGAGAATTGTTTGCCTTAAATGCGACTGAACTTAAAGAGTTTCACATTAAGTGAAATTCGAGAGAGTGATATATCTGCTCAGAAGTCATTCTCACCACAAAGTGGTGGTTCATTATTTCGAGGTTCGTATCCAATAGCATTCGTGTCCCTTTTGAGCAATTTTAATTAAAACCCAATCAAATTTAAGATTATTTGTTATATTTGTCATCATTTTCTTACTTCTCGATACGTTAAAATTGACTCAAATATTTTCAGTAATTTTATATTTATACTAGATGAATAAATGAAATAAAAGTAATATTAGTAATATCTTAATAATCTCACAAAAATTAGAAGGAAATTATTACATTATATCTAAAAATCATCTTACACATATACATCTTCACCTGATTGTTCGAGCCAATATTAAAATTTTATAACTGATACTACGAGTATATTCATGAAAGAAACAATTTGTTACCAAAGATCGCACTCAAATTTACCGAATCATTAACTCTATTTAATGGTTTACGAAACTCGTTAAATGTTAATGATTTTGATGAAACTAATTTTGGGACGATTTCAATCAATTTAGCTGAAATACATTACACATAATAACTATTAGTAACATTTAGTATAGAACTACTTATTTTAAATAAAAATAATTGCGTGGGGTTATTATTTTCGATTGATATAAGATATGTTTGTTTTTTCATATTTGTTATTCATAATTAACGATTTCTTTTCCATTTGAGTCAGTAACCCAGTCAATATGAGTTATTACATTAGCTGGATCCTGGCATTTCCCCTGCATTCAAAACATGCTTTTTTTTATCTAATTATTATTTGACTGAATTTTTACATACTATGTCCTGAAGTAATGGGAAAATTTCTTTAGTATTCGAAAACATAAAACATTAACATAATTTACTGAGATTAAGAGTTGCTTAACCTAATAAACTTTTTACAGTGTAGTAAAAATATACAAAATGAAATATATATTTTTATAATGTCTTTCTCTTAATAATATTTTTTTCATTTGCTTCGAAATTATATGAAATCTTTTTCGAGTGCAAATAATTTCTCTTCCTATAACAAAAGAACAAATTTTGATGAATTTTTTATTTAGAAATTCCTTAATTCCCATTACAAATGTTACATTAAGCAAAAGATATTATTGCGTTAAGACAATAGGTGTATCAAAATATCCTATTTATCTTACAGTTCAGTGTAAATTATTGATTATTTTAAGATTCTTAAGCTCTTCACATTCGATTATATTCAGCTAGTTAAGACAGTGAAAAGAGAGATATCTTTTAGTCGAAGAAAGTTAGTAACCATATATAAATATTAATTTGCATTTTTGTAAGAAATAATGAATAACTCATCGATTTAGAACTGTGGTTCTTTTATCACCGAAAATTTCAAAAGCAATATGATTTTTGTATTAATGTAAACAAAATGGATCAGGTCTTACATAATCTTCTCGGTGGCTTTCCTTCTTTATGTAAAGTGTAAGAGAATCATCTTGCGAGTCCAACTGTCTTTAATTGTGACCTTGTCCTGATGTTAGGGGACCACCAACGAACTTGCTAGTGTGATCGCCGCACACTTTTTACACTGCTGCTTTACTACTACTTCAATCTTCTTCTTACCGAAGTCTTTCTATATCCTGATATTTACATTTCATTAGGTTGGAAAGAAGCTGAAGACTTAAATATAAATAAAAAATAATCAAATGTTATTGAACAGAAAATTCACGAATAGGCCAAGTTACCTGATAATTTTATTAGATAACTTTACAACTGACAAATTTCAAGTGTGCTTGAAAGAGTTCAATAATAATTTATTAAAATGCTGCAAATAATACACCAATCCAACAAAAATTAGTGACAAAAGCACTATATCATAATTATAACATTAATTTCTTTTAGATTTATTCAATACGTATTCATACAAACACACGCATTGAAAAGGGGATAATAGTCTTTGTTGTTCTAAATCCCAAAAAACCTAAACAATTAATCAAACGTTGAAATTATTATATAATTATTAGTTCTTATCTTTAGAGAATATTTAAATCAAAAACCACACAAGAAATGAATACCTAAATTTTAGTTAGGCAGGACTTTTCTCTTTAATTTTACGTTGAAATTGGGGGGACCCACATATTAAATACCTTTCCTACATCATCATAATAAAATTGTTTTAAATAGGCATATATATATACAGAGAGAGAAAAATAATAATTCAACTTTAAATTGTAATAATTTCACTGCAAAATAATTTAATTTCCTAATTTTTCCCATTCTCAAACTCAGAAGTGAAGGATTCATTCCTTTTTTCTGATCGAATCCCAAAGTATCCTTATAATTTATATGATCACGTGTTCATAAAATTTGTTCAATCATCTTACAGGGAATCATAAATCTGTCAGAAATAATCCCTGCTACACTGATAGATGTCATGGAAATCCCTCATAATTACTTCAATTTATACCATGAAAGATCTGGTAATATGATTAGAAATCCCAATTGTAAATTAAAACGCATGGTGAAAATTCTTGCTATTTTGCTCTCTTCCGATGACACAATGAAGTTAGAGCTGTGTCTCTTGTCTTCTCCATTTCCATTAAGGATACTTATTGCATTTCTCTCTGAGAAAAATGAATAAAAAATTTTAAACAAAAAGGAGTGTTCATTTTCGATCATTCAATC
>BMAW01128859.1:133869-209606 GCA_019974015.1 Nephila pilipes | reverse complement strand
TTTTTTTTTTTTTTTTTTTTTTTTTTTTTTTTTTTTTTTTTTTTGCTGAGCGTTAAATCCGTGAAACGGAACAGGGTAGCCACATTTGGCAAAATACTGCCAAATAATTCTTGTCGCCAAGGATAAACCTTTCCTGAATTCTGGTTCCCATTTTTTTTAATAGAATGACTTACAAACTTTCAAATGCATGTTTTGATTTTATGAGTATTATGAATTTCTTAATATGCTCACAAATGTATCTTTTTAAGTAAATTTTAAAGTTAAAAATAACTAACAGTTTTAACTAATATTTCAATAATTTTCTTTAATAAACTTTGCTACCATATAAAAACGTTATTTTTAAAAACGTTGGTTTTTATATCGAATTATTCCTCCCTTTGCATGAGCATTTTTAATTATTTCAGTTTGCATACTTTTAGGTACAACTATTACTTCTTTATCGTCAACAAACTTATTTTCTGAAAAAGGTAAACGTCGAGGTCGTTGATATACCAGTTCATTATTTTTAGTTAAAATATTTAATTCTATGTTAGTTGTTTTAATCTTCATCGGTTGGTAATTTAATATAGATTGATGCACTTCATCTTCATAAGATTTTAAAATATAACCTATATTTTCTTCAATTTCAACACAATTAATGTTTACTGGTAAAATTGATAAAATATCGCTTTCTTCACACAGAGACTTATTTTTATTGTAAATCCATTTTCATTTATTAGAACTTCCCCTTGCAAAATTACATAAAGTCCTATAATAGCATTATGCGGTATTGTACCGTTTTCCACGACACATATATCAGTAGTACACTGAAAGTCATCTATTGGTGTATATCTCTCTCGTAAATGTACCTATGGGCTTTATTTTACAATCACCTAATCCCGATAAAATTGAATTAAACTGATTCAGTTCACAAATATTTAACTTTTCAAATGTATTTTTAGAAATTAATGCAGCTTGATTACCAGTACCTGTTAATTAATTAATATTTAAATTACCGTAGCGAACCATTTTAAACAGATATGTTTGCTTTAGAATGTTGAGAGATTCTACATTATCGTTGAGTTGGGTTTCCATATTTAATTCCGAACATTCTATATGTTCGGAATTAAACATATTACGTTAACAAAACTTAGGGCCTTATGCCCTAAGTTTTGACATTTGAAATATTTTAAACCTTTATTCTTATGTATACAAAATTTAGAAAAATATCCTTTACCACTATAATTAAAACAAAATTTAGTATTCTGATAATTACTTAACCGTTTCTGATTCACAAAATTATCAGATTTTTGTTTTACTGCACCAAAATTATATTTACTTTTTTTCTCTCATAAAATCCTTTTTGATAACCTCGTAAAACTTTAGTTTTTCGTGAAATTCAAGTAAATCTTTGCAACCATACAAAACTAATTTATTTTCATTTCTATCGTTATGTCCTCTTATAATATATTCTATTAAAGCGGTGTCTTCAACTCTCCCTCGATTACCCAACTCTTTCATCATAAAATAATATTCCTGTATAGACCTAGATTCTTTCATTTTACGTTTACTTAATATTTCATGCAATTGGGATGGATTAGTAGTGACCTTGAATTCATCTATCAATACACGTTTTAATTCTTGATACGACGTAATATTCAATTTGCTTCTCCCAAATAACAGAGCATTACCACCAAGCAATCCTTTAGCGAAAATAAACTTTTGTATGTCAGATAAATTAAACATGTTTGCAGCGCCATCAAATTGCTCCTACCAAATTGAAATGTTTTCATTTAATTCATGATTAAAAGAAGAAATAACACTTTCAACGCCAGAAAAGCTAATAGAGATGTTTGTTTTGATTTCGAGAAGCCCCATAATCTTAACATCGCTCATCAGAATGAAGTGCTGATTCATTAATGTTCTGGATCTGCACTGATGGGATTTGTTATCTTTCTACTCCCATTTCACTTTCCGATACAGATTGATTCGAATTTTCAATATATTCTTAGAGCAAGTTAACATTCTTCAACAAAACTAATATATTCTGGATTATTTCGGTTTTTGTTCCTTGGAATATAATATTCAGAATATCACAAATGGTAATCAATTCTTGTAATGAAAAAATATCATTAATAGTTTTTAATTTAGACTTAAAATTAGAGTCCTTTACTGTGAATTCGAAATCAGTGAAGTTTCTTATTTTTTCCGTATTTTTAGTATCGCCATCTGTATCAAAAATAAATTTATGTAAAGTTTTAATTTTTCTTTCTTCAAATTCTTCAGCGCATCGCTTATCACATTAATATCGTCAATCTTCATCTTTAAATTAGAAAATAAGAATAAATCTGACTCACCTCAAAGTCTTGAATTTATATTCTTTCAGTCAGCTCACAATTATTCAATAATGGGATCATATTTTTTTTCACAATCAGTTCACAGTTTAAACATGAATCCTACACAATCACGAGTTTTATATCCTAATCGAGTTTTAATGTGCTTACATACTTAACTGAATTTATATCATATCCCCTATCAATTTAGATCCTTATCCCACTTCTTATTTGTGGGATATTCGATGTTACTAATTATTCTAATTAAAGAATCAAACCTTGAATTTTAGCACATTTAATATTGAAGTTTCACATTAACACAAAATTGCACATATTATTGGACGAGACATTTCAAAACAATATTTAAAATCAAAAATAGTTTTCTTCGGTGTCTTAAATCATAAATCGCCTTTTTTTTAATAAGACATCAACAAGGGCGTTTTCCTCGTTTTTATGACTCTAATGATTCTCCTTCAAGAGCGGGCTTCAATCAGTAGCAGAGGCAGCGCCCTCTATGATCGGGTGTTTCTTCTACAAAACCAAACACACAGATATATAATGGTCAAATTTATACAATGCTTAACTACATATACTAAGGTGAATTTCATAAAGAACTCAATCATTTTAAAAATTTTGTTAAATAGTAGGAATTTTAAGAAAATCTGGAAAATACAAAATTAGCATGGCTTATATTTTCATTCCTTTAATATATTATAAACTACATATAAGCATCAAATAAAATGATAATGTAAGTTGTCCTATTTTGTGAACTTTTAATTAGCTATATGTATTTTTATACTAAAATCTTTCTTCAGAATTAAGCTCACTAATAAAAACATTAATGGTTATAAATGCATATCATGCATATACAAGATTGATAAAATTTTACAGTATATAAAAAAAGTTTTTGGATCTGCATAACATTTTTTTCAAGAATAACAGTCTCTCTCTCTCTCTCTCTCTCTCTCTCTCTCTCTATATATATATATATATATATATATATATATATATATATATATACACTGGTTATCATAAATTAAGGAAAAATCACAAAAATAGCGATAACTCTTTCAAAAGTAAGCCAAACCGTGCAAAATTTGCATATGTTGTCCACTAAGAGTAGCTGAGTAAAATTGCAATATGCAAATTAGTGACGCTGCACTCGGCTTACGTCATCTGCCTGGAGCATAAAAGTCCAAGTTTGAGAGAAAGCACACAAATTTTACTGTGATTGCGACATTGAAAATCTGAGATAGCCAATTCGTAATAATGACCTCTAGGCATCATTTGCCTGAAGAACTACGATGGAGAGCCATCGGGAGACTAGAGGCAGGGCAGAGTCAATCAGAAGTGGCCAGATGGCTAAATGTGAGTCCATCTGTGGTTCATAGACTTTGGAGGCAATTTCAAACCACAGATTCGGCATCTAGGAGGTTCAGTCAAGGACGGCCAACTGTTACGACCAGTGCCGATGACCGATATTTGACATTAAGTGCACGCAGGAATAGAACCGCTACTCCGACACATCTTAGATCCTCTCTTGCTACAGCCACCGGAAGGTTGGTGTCAACGTCAACTGTGCGCAGAAGGCTCCACGAAGGTGGTCTGTATGCGAGACGACCAGCCATTTGCGTGCCGCTCACATCACGCCATAGGAGAGACCGTTTGCAGTGGGCCCGACAACATGTCCACTGGACGTCAGATCAATGGAGGCCTGTTCTCTTTACGGATGAGTCCAGGTTTAGTCTAGAAAGTGACAGTAGACGTTATTTGATATGGAGAGAACCTGGGACCCGTTATCATCCATCAAACATCCGTGAAAGAGATGCATACGGAAGAGGCAGTGTCTGTGTTTGGGGAGGCATATCCTTAGGAGGGCGCACAGACCTCCATGTCTTTCCAAGGGGAACCGTGAATGCTCAGGTTTATCGAGACAACATCCTTGATGCTTATGTGCGCCCATATGCCGGGGCGATTGGTGATTGCTTCCTGTTACAGGACGATAATGCAAGACCACACAGAGCTCGCATTGTTGATGATTATCTTCAACAGGAAACAATTACGCGCATGGAGTGGCCAGCTCGATCCCCGGACTTGAATCCTATCGAGCACGTTTGGGATGCTCTAGGGAGGCGTGTATCTGCCATCAATCCGCCCCCTCAGACCCTTGCCGCGCTTGCATCTGCTTTACAAAAGCAATGGCTCTCACTTCCTATTGAACTGATAGACCGCATAATTGAAAGCATCACACATCGCTGTTTGTGCTGTATTGCTTCTAGAGGCAATCATATTCCATATTAAAGGTACTTTTTCTATTGCAAACCGATACTTCCAATTTGTTTATTTTATACATGTGCTAATTTCTATACTACTATTAATGTCTGATAATTTCTTTTTATGTTGTTTAATACCTTACTATGTGTTGTATATTGTGGGTAAGTTTCATAAAATTCCATGTGTAATTTCTTGAGTTATCGCGATTTTTGTGAATTTTCCTTAATTTATGATAACCAGTGTATATATATATATTAAAGAAAAACGCATACAAAAAGCAGACGAATTTTGTATGCTTTTTTTAATAATTAGTAAAGGCTTACAATTTCTGTTTTCCTACATGGAGTTTTAAATCTTATTAAATAGACTAATAATGAATTATTTAGAAAGTGTTTACCTAAAAAATTACAGATTTAAAAGTATTAAAGGAAACAAATCCGTTAAATTCTTGAAATAAAATTGTAAAGATACTAATCTTTAAAAAGGAATTATATCCTGAAATTCAATTTTACCAGTCTTAAGAAAAAAATATTCCTGC
This sequence comes from Nephila pilipes, assembly GCA_019974015.1. Taxonomy (NCBI): domain Eukaryota; kingdom Metazoa; phylum Arthropoda; class Arachnida; order Araneae; family Nephilidae; genus Nephila; species Nephila pilipes. The sequence continues at coordinate 204,482 of BMAW01128859.1, read as the reverse complement.
TTACAGATGTTCGAAGTAAAGATGTAATATTTTAATAACTAGATTATATTTTTTAAAAGAAATCATACTACCTTCTCTAAAATCAATTTAAAAAATAATTTGAAAATGCTATACATTTTTATTCAGCTATGTGGAAAAATTAAAAACAAATCAACTTTTGAATAATCTGAAATTCTGAGAAAAAAAATATAAATAAGAACTTTCTTTGATAAATAAATACTTTTGTAGTTCAGTGTAATTTATTTTATTTTAAAAACACTGAAATACGCGTTTCTTTACTTATTCAAAAGTTTTATTTCTTTAAAGTTTACCAATTTTCGTAATTCAAATTCTTTTCCTTCTAAAAACATTTTACATAGTAAAGGAAAATTAAATACAAAAAGTTGTTTTAGTAATAAAAATCTGTTCGAAAAATTATGCTTAATTGGGCATTTGCTTAGAATTCTTAAATAGAAATACACAACATCACACGCACATTTCTTAAAAAGGCTTTGAAAATAAGTTTTTGCGTGTTTTTCTATAAAAATGGCTGTGTAAATCATTAAAATAAATAATTGTAATACACGGAATTCATTTTGGAAATTTAAAAACCAATATATTTTTAAAACTCATTCATAACAATTGGTTGAAGCACCATTTCTTGTTACGAATAATAATTTTTTTTCTGATTGATCTTTGAAAATGGGATCTTTTCTGAGAAACACAGATGCCTGAATTTTGGCAGATTTTCCTTTATTGCATTGAATCAAAATGTTTTATGACAGATTTATTCAAATGAAGCCTTAATGTCGATGTATATGTGATGTGATATTTGCATTTAGAATGCTGTTTGGAATAGTGAACAATCCTAATTTAAACATTTCTAAATTTTAAATCATGTTCTATTTTTCTTTCTGCTGTTTTTGCTTGAAGTCAAAGAACCTGATCGAAATTACGAACACATTTCCAAGCAGAAAAATTGTTCCAATTTCCACATAAGTTCGCAACATTATGACACATGCAGCCGCTTATGCTGAAAAGTAAAAGTTAGGAAAATATTCCAAAAATACGCATTTCTTCAGGTAAATACGCATATTTTAAAACCCATTTAACATTGCAGTATAAGAAATGAAACAAGATACATGTTTTGCATCCCCCCCCAAAAAAAATAGATCGATTGATAAATGAGTAGTATTCACAAAATACATTATTTTCGAAAGGATAGTGAAGTCAGAATGTAACATTAATGTTCAAATGTGTTTTTTTTTTTTTTTTTTTTTTTTTTTTTCCTTTTTTAAAAAAGGGTACTGATTTCTGTTCTTATGCTTCACCATTATATGAAGACAGCCTTCAGAACCGAATATATCCGAATATATGTTTATTCACGTATAAGCTGAGAGAGAGAGAGAGAGAGAGAGAAAGTGTGTGTATGTGTGTGTACATGCGTGTGTTTTCAAAATTTTATCCAAAATTAAAATGCCTTACATAAACCGAAAGGTAGTTTGAGCTATTAAATGAGCTGTTTCAATAACCTTATGAATGAAAGTTAGGACGATTTTGTATATGAAGAGATTATTCATAAATTCTGTGATAAAATGCTTGTGATATTGGGTTCTATAACGATTTTCCCTTCACTTAACTCTGCGAGTTTCTTTTTGATTGTGTCTGAATTCTAAAACTATTCCAATGAATGAAACGTGATTTGGAGATGTAGAACGCGTATGCGATTGTCTTTCACGAAACTCGGGATCTTTTTGATAATTTGAATTGCATAAAATAACATCTCCTTGCCAACCAAAATGAAATAATAAGGTAAATCAGATGAAGTAAATATGTGTGACGGAAAACACGAATTGAATTAAAGTTATACATATTTCAGCGAAATATAAGAGAAAAAAATGTAATAAAGAGGTAACAAGCTGTTAGATATTGTAGATATGAGGGAGTCATCTTAATCGTTTATAATGAAATTAGTTGGAAGTAACTCCTGAAAAGAATAATATACGTTGAATCTGTTATGATCAAGACATTTTTAAATCGTAATGAGTGATTTAGTAAGCCAAGACTATGTTATAGTTACATAAACTAGGATTAACGGAGATAAGAAGGATTCGAGAGAACGATCTTGCATTTTGTTGGTATAATAAATTGTGTGGTATATCTCTTACTTATCTTTGATTGGAGTTTTGAACTTATTGACTACTTAATTACACTTTAAAATAGTTGTGGAATTAAAATTATGAAGGACGTTAATTATAACATGTATAGATTAGATTGAAGTTATGTATCGTAGTGAATAGTTTAGATAAAATTGCACTTATAAATTGGAAGACACTGATTGGGGATCGAAAGCGTGTTAGTTGATGGTCGAGATGTATTGTGATCTGAAGTAATCAAAAGGAGATATCTGGATTAGTTGAATTTTTATTAAAGTCTTAAGAACTTACGGATTATAGCTAGAAGGACTCGACCTTGGGTTAAGTACTCGAATCATTAACTCCAGTTAATCCGCTTCTTTGAACTCGTGTAAGATGGTAACAGATATAATAAATTAGAGTAGTCTAATCATTAATTTAGATACGTTTAGGCATTTTAACCTCAAAGAAATAAGAGTAGACAATAAACGTTAAATAATCTTAACTTTGAAGATAAGAAATTGGTTGTATCATAACTGGACCATATTGATTTCTTCAGACTATTGTTCGTGACCCTTTTAGTTAAGTTCAGTAATGGATCATAAGGAAAATAATGAGAGGGCGTAACTTAGCTATGAAAGCGAAGATGATATGTATGTATAAATTTCTATAAGTGAAAGAGAATTTGATGAATGATAAGGATCATTGGATTCTGACAATATGACTTTTTTCTTTTCTTTTAGTAAACAGTTTGCATTCAAAACACCCAAAATGTAAGTTAAAATATTAAAGTAATATACTTATTATCCATTATTATATTTATGAGCACATTATCCACGGTGCCGTGTTATTCCTAATATACGTTTTGATACTTTTCCGTTTAGCAACAACATAACAAACCAATAATATAAACACTTTCTAAGATAACAACTCATTTTCATAAAAAGACTAAGTAAAAAAAAATTTTTTAATCAGTTTTTATTTAAAGTTTGGACTAATAAATATAAAAATTTTTTTAAATAAAGTACTATATAATTTATAACAGCTTGAGAATTGCTTAACGAAAAAAAAGATATCTAGTTCAACGTCGTATCTACTTACTTATAAATATGATCAAAAGACTTAATACCTCTACTTTTTTTTTACAAAAAATATATATTTTCTTACATTTTAAAAAATATGTATTTCATACCTTTTAATCCATCTTTAAATTTAAGCTTTAGTTGAATGTTTTTATCAATAATTATTTAATTTTATAGTCTGTGAATATAAGATTCAAAAGCAATTACGAGAGGAATATGTGTGTGCGAAATTTCAACTCAAGGGACATTGTAAAGTGCCCCCTTCCTAAAAAGGCACTCAGTCCGTCAGTGCTCAAACAGAACTTAGTATTGTATGATCATCAGAGTTATACAGGATGTTTCAAAACTCATGGGCAAAAATTTAAGAGGTGATAGAAAACATATAAAAACTCGCGCCTCAAGGTTTCCATTAGAGCGCTGCCTAACAATTCACCTCTTGTTCTACGTCTATGCATTGTAGGGTGAAAATAGCTTGTCTAAATATTTTCTATCACTCCTTAAATTTTTGTTTATGAGTTTCGAAACACCCTGCAAGTGTATTTGAAAAAAGTTCAAGACGAGAAAAAACACAGCTGTAAGTCACAGATCTTAAAGTTATGGCAACAACTATAATAAATCTTCAGACATCCTATCGAGAGTTTGATATTACTTTACTTAATTTTCCTCGTTTATTTCTGGCTTTATTTTCCAAAAATTTTGAAGATATAGGCTTTTTCTTGAATACACATACTATTATCTTAAAATTAAATACATGACACGTTTTACATGAAATATAAAAGGTCGTATTAATGAGAGTAACAACAAAGTTTGGCAATCAAATAATGAGATTGACGCTGCTATATAAGAAATTCGTATGCGCCAAACACCGGTGACCAAAGCTGTTTACTGTGAAGCCTTCACTATCAAATGCAGCGTTTCTAGCTTCTGCAATAAAGGCGTATAGTCATAGGCTTCGTTCCAATTAGAGTTATTTTTGTGTCTCGACAGATTTAAGTGAATCATCCTCGATGTACAGCGGATCTTTGGTGGCATCAGGATACACACTCACGACTATGAAAACAACGTGGTCGCTTGTTCGTGACCGTGCCAACTAGGCTACCATGCCACTCTAAAAACAAAGAACATTCAACAATATTGATATTAGCGATTTTAAAATTTTGTACAATTTTTAATATTTAAAAAGAAAATTAAATATTTTAAAACTATTTCATAGAATGTTCTTTAAGCTTTTTCTTCTGAACACTATATTCAAGTAAAAAACCAATACTTCAAAGAAAAAAATATATTAAAGTATTTTTCCTTTTCTTTATAAAAATTTTTATTCTCAGTGATTTAAAATAATAGTTACATTTTAGTTAATGTTAAAATAATTATTATCGACATTTTTATAAGATAAACGTTTTAGAGAAGTAAGTCATAATTAAAATCATGAACCTGAAATATATTATATTCACACTTGATGATGATTCAATAAAAAGTTTAATTTATTAAAAATAAATTTCAAGAGTATTTTATGCAAAACGTTTATAAATTAATGTTATGGAATGAAGTATATTGAACATTCATATATAAATGCACAGTAACAGATTTTCTACGAAAATTTTACTAAACATTTTGAGGCACATTAAATGATGTGGTAACTTGTATTATATTGCCTTTGTATCTTCTTTTTACGGTAAGTAGTTTTAAAGCAAACGTGTTTTACTTCACAGCGTAAACACTAAAATATTAATATTTGCTACTGCTTAGTTCAGATAAAGGTATGCGTAGTAAATTTTCTAGAGGAAATGTTGGAAACATCAATTTACAATATAAGAATCAAGCTAAGAGAGAGAGAAAGAGAATGAAAAAAAATTCCTTTAGTGTATTCACACCAGTTACTAAAGCTTATTAGTTAGCTTGATTTCAGTAGAGACATTTGATTATTAATCTAAAGATAACAAAATTTCGAGAATTGGTCATTAAAAGAACTTTTCACATAATATTTTAAAATATTTCAATATGAAAACAATTAGATACAATGAATGACGATGATACTGTGTTTTAATTATTATATTTGCTGATTTTATAGTATGTTATATTTCCACGATTCATAAGTATGAGGGCCATTTTTTATCAACCTCCGATAGATCACAAAATAAGACAAAAGCACACAGCTATGTGAATTTTTTTACAAAAATTATGAACAAACATGCTTAATTTTCAACATAATAACTGTGAAGAATCACGCATTTACCATTTAGGTGTACGGGCTATTTGAAGAATTTTGCCTCCATTGATGTTAGACCTGCAATTTGTTTCATTGCTTCTCAATGTTCTGGTAACTTTGGCTCCTAAACATTTTTTTTTTTTCATTTCATTTCTAGGAAGAGAAGAAAATCACTCTTCACTATGTGAGAGCTATACAACAGATGATCAAACACAGCTCATTTAAAATGCTCCATAAACTGTTGAGCTACAGAAGGACTGTGAGAACATGTTATGAATGAGGACAACAGAAGTTAGAATTCCTCTTCTTTTGTTAGGAATAGAAATTTGCTGTCGTTCGTTAAGTCTGACAATAAAAATCGAGTCTATAAACTCAATAAGCAAGACACATTTTTAATGCAAAAACCCAAAATCATTATCCTTCTGCTGTTGGCGGCTTGTTTGAATAGACTTGCACCCTCATATCCCTTCATCGTAAATGTCGGTTCACCTGTCTTGAAATTGCCTACACCCCTCAAGCACAACGTCAACATTCATGAACATTTTACCGTTTTCTCATCTCTTCTTCACTGATGAATTCCTGCTGAATTATTCTTTTCTACTTCAAAAAGGTGAATAACGCTACAAAACTTAATTTTAGCAGAAACATCAAATGTACTCTCTATATTTAAGTGCGTAGAGTGCAAATCAAATTTGCGAGATAGCGTTGGTAACAGCAGATGTTATAGGTAGAATGATGCTCAATCGCCCACTGTGCAACCTTATCCCCTACCATTTGTCTGGTTGCTCAGCAGCTCAATCAGAAATTGAAAAAAAAAAGCGATCCTTGTATTCCGATGGCATGCAAATAGAAGTACCATATTGGGGGAGTTGTATTATAAAGCTATAATTACCACAAAAAAGCAAACGAGATATCTGAATTAAATTTATTCTGCAAGTTAATTTCATTTGTTGTAAATTACTGCTACTAATGTTGATTTGTTTTATTTCGAAATGCCACAGATTGAAATAACCCGCTGCAAGGAGAAAGGCGAGTTCAATCTTCTGAATTCCATAATGACGGCCATCAAAACGAAAAGAATAGCTGGAATATATGTATAACTCTGGATAGTCACTGTGTAGAGAAGTCTAACTAAAAATATATAAGAATTAAGTATTTCTTTCAATTATTTTAATAATAACTAAAGCGTCACGATATTCGGAGAGGATAGTTAAAATTTTACGATACTACGGATTACTTCAATGAGCGGCTTGCAAAAACCAAACAAATCAACATTAATAGCTGTAATTTATAACATTGTGTACATATGGATAAACCAATATTCGCAATAAATTTATTCGTGTATCTCGTTTGTTTATTAGTAATAATTAAAACTTGTATATCTTACATATTTATTTCTCCTCATAAAATATTTGTCAAAAGAAGAGTACATTTCTGATAGAATTAAAAATATATATTGCTTCTTCTTTGGCATTTAAAATGTTTTAAGACAATCGAAAACTCTAAAAAATGTTATCTTTTTTTTATGCATTTTTTTTTCAGGAATAAAGATAAAATCACAACCATTGAACCTAAAAATTCAAAACTCCCTAGAAAACTGTAGAGGAACAGCTAATGTTTTGGGAGAGTAGAAGGTGAAAACTACAATACAAACGAATTTGATTTATTTAGTGGAACATTCAATTTTAATGCAGTGATTTAAATAAGAAAAATGTGCAAAATAATCCCGAAATGAGCTTATAGTGAGATAAGAAAGGAAATAGAAAATAATTTATTATCTTCTCACATGCATTCGCAGAATGAAATGGTACATTCGCGATTTCTATTGTTTTTAAACGTTATGTTATAGAACAAAGAAGAAATCTTCGTAATGATGGTTTTATGAATAAATTATGATAACAATACTGCGTCATACTTCAAAGCATAAGGAGAATAGTATATTCTTATGTATAGAAAATTACTTTCAAATCCGATTTCATCGCTTCTGTTCTTTTTCCTAATGTTCGTCCAGACGAGTTAGATCAACAATAAATTTACAAATATGGTTGAAAAAGCAGTTTATAAAATGTTAATGAATAAAACTAGTAGTCTTGCTGCAAACAAACACTGATAAAATCATAACAAATTATTACTCATAAATATATAATAATATGAATATTATTCAGAATATTCCTTATGAGAAAAATATTATTTTATTCAGCAAAATATAAATACGAAACTAAGTAAACTTTTTATTTCAAACACGGAGTGAAGTCAAAAAGATATTAATTACATCAGTCATTTATTTATATATATATATATATATATATATATATATATATATATATATATATGTGTGTGTGTGTGTGTGTGTGTGTGTGTATTCTCTTGCTTACATTATTATGAAGTACAACACATTGACAATGATTCTTACTCTTTCTACCTAGATGACTTAATTATTTTGGATAAAACTAAAAAATTTAAACCAAATGTTTCATTTTACTCAAATGACCTAAAATTATTAAAAACTAATTTTAATTCTAATACAGTAGAATATCTCGATCTTGATTTGCAAATTCTGTATAATAAACTATTTAGTAATACATATGACAAAAGTGAAGGGATTCATACTCCGTGTAGTTAGAATTCACCTTTGAAACAGCAATTTACATATGTCTATTTATAACGAATACTTTAGTAAAAATTTTACTACGTTATAACAAACGAACCACATATAAAATAGACAAGTTTAACAATGTTAAAAATTTCTTCAGCAATTGTTCAGATCTTGATTATCCCATAAATTGTTTGACTATGTTTATACATCCTAATCATATTTTCTAAATCATCGAAGTATATCTTTTGTTTTTTAATTTAAAAAAGTATGATAAATAATGATTACCCTTTTTTTTGAAAAATAAATCTCTCTGGATTATGGCTCTGATCTTTCCATTTAAGCAAGTCACAGACGGTTACCATCAGACATAAAAATAGCTCTTGTCTCGTTCTTAAAAGGAAAACATCAAATAGGAAATCATACCCTATGAAATCGAAATCTATTTTTGTAGAAAATATAACTGCCTTGAAAAAGAAATGGATTTACCAAAGAACCTTGACCGTTGCTGTTTATCAAAAATAAACTAGTTAGATTACGTCATGCGTAAGCTGATTCGTTATTAATTCGAAGATTGATTTAAATTATTTTTCTTTCGGTGTCCTTCAGATCTATTTATTCACTGAATCCAGATTAACTTCCCACACATGAAAATCGATCATTAGCAAAAAAAAAAAAAAAAAAAAAATATTGAAACGAATTATTTTTTTTTCAGTGATACCTTGTCTTTTCTCAGGAAAAAAAAAGGATATTTCCGCGTTTGTGTACTAATAACAAAATTTATTACTTATCACGATTCCAAAAATGGTGATATAATTTGCTGATGAAGATTATTTAGGGTGTCCAAGAGAATTGTACTTACAACTTCAAACTTTAATAACTTTTAAGCTAAAAGAGATATGTGCGCTTTCTGTTTTTTGTGGAACTCATCACAAATTTGATTCTGTTTAGGCTAGCTAGTTGTAAGTGAGCATGTGGACCCCTCAGGAGTAAACGCAATGCGAGACATGGTTCACAGAGAACAAATGAGACACACGGGTGCAACAGACATTCCGGGCCAAATTTAAAAGCGATTTAATCAATTATTCTGTGTCGTCCTTCTCCTCTCTTATGTAACACAGGGCCTATGGTCATGGATTTAGTGTGTCACTCACGGATGATGGGTCTGGATGGAGGGTTATTTTTAAATTTGGCCCGAAAATTATGTTGAGCCTGTATGTCCCATTTGCTCTCTGTGAACCATGCCACGCATTGTGCTTTCTCCTGATTAGTCCACATGCTCACTCACAACTGGCTAGCCTAAACGCAATAAAATTTATGAGTTTCACTATTAATTGTTGAAAGCAGAAGATAAATATATATTTTAACTTAGAAGTTATTAAAGTTTAAAGTTGTAAAAATAATTCTTGGACACCTTGTATATATTTCAAAAAAAAATGTACATCTTTAAATTCATGTAAAACGTTGTACGTGGATTTCTAAAATTTTCCAACATTTGTTTCAAACAGGCAATAAACCATTTGCTTATGTTTTTATTTAATGTTACATAAATTTCCAGCTATAGGAATTTTAAAACAATTTATTTTTGTTTATATTCTTTTTCTTCTTTTTGTTAAAATCAATATCGTGAACAGTTCATTCTAAGCATCCTTTCAATATGGTGAAATTTCTTCGTCTAGTTGTATGCCTCGAGGAGCATTATGCATCTGTCATTATTGCATTTGTGAAAGATATGTTTATATCAGTACACAATCTGACATAAAAGTCTATAAAAAAATTACTGATTGTGATTTTTTATTAGCGTGTTACTGAAAAGCAACACGATGACTCTTGTCGATGGACCTCGTCATTTTGAACTTCAGTCCATAGACGAGGACGATAACTCACAGATGGCATCTCCCTCTCCTAAGTTCAACACCACGCCAACAAGAGGAGTTTATGTCATTGCAGATTTAACGTACATCATCCCCAACTACACTCCGAGACGAAAGTAGCACAAGGCTCGAACTCTCGTCTCGACTAAAATCGCCGATCGCGAGGTGACGACCGTAACTATTAGGCTCATACGGCCACAAAAATTGATGAATAAAAACTGAGCATCCATAGTATTTAAATAATAATAAAAAAAAAAAGTTACCATTGTGCTTAGCAGCTTTTTAACATCTTCAGGAGCGATTTTTTAAAGTGAAAAAAATTTCTTTTTCTTTTTTGTTTTATTATGATTTGTTTGTGTGCATTAATAGGAATTCAAAAAGTTTAAAAAATGAGGAAAACAGTAAAAAAGCAGAAAAAAACATAATGTCCAAATTTGGGACCACTGAGTGTTAATTGTAATTTATAAACGAAATTATTTCATAAATTCGGGAAATGACGGTTCTTTATATTTCTCACACAAGTAACGAATTTATCTCGCACAACTTTTGTCATGACAGCTGGGAGAAGTTTCCAACTTTTTTTTTCAGATAATGATCCACACCTTCCAGTCTAACGCTACTTTCATATTCATAACTCCACACCGTAAATACCTTTTTCAGGATTGACAAATCATAAAGTTTTGTCTATTTTTGAAAGATTCTATTAAGAATAATTTATTATTAAAGTATTGTTCTTTTTAACTTTTAATGAAATTAATTATAATTATAAAAACCTAAATGTCCACATATGTGGAAAAGGGCTTCAAAGGGTTAAACCTTGCTGATTTCTATACGATTTTCTATCTTTTCACATTTAAGTTTCAGATTAAACCTTTCACCATATTGTGAATAGTTTTAAATTTTTCCAATCATTATCGTTTACTATACTTATAACAACCTTTTACTTACTAATATTGTTCTGAAATTTCAGAAATGGGGTTTATACCATGTCTATAAATGTAGGTTTGGTATGTTTTTATCGAAATTATTTCAGAAAAGTAAAATCTCAATAAATATTGAAATTATATCCGTATTCCAAATAAAACCTGAATATTAAATTTTAAAAAAATTAAATACTCTTAAATACTTTCACTCATATTTAAATGAGTTTAATTTAAATGTCTAAGTAATTAAATGATATGTCAAAATGATATTTTATTACATGGTTAAACAATTTTATGATTTTATATGCTATAAGTCTACAGAATAAATCGTCAGACTCCAAACTATATCCATATAAAAATAAACTTATAGCTGGAAGTTTTTCTTCTTTAAAAGATTGTGAAACTCATAACATGAATATCCCATCAAGACTGTGTCTAAGAACACAGATAAATACTAAACTAGACATTGCATTTTACTTCAGTTTTGAAATACTTTCATCAATAATTTCGGATAATGAATATCGTCTGCTGAATAGTATCGATTCCGTTGAGGGGACAAAATAAATATCTTAATAATGTTCAGATAGAAAATGAAGACTAAATTTTTTATCTTCCTAGGCATGGCATGAGCTTCCCATCTACTGAGGGTTGTTATTCTTAAGAGAAAATACAATTAGCTTTAAATAAAATAAAAGACTCCAGATAAAAATTTGGAAAATTGATTTACACACACACTCAGTCTTTTTAGAATCTTTAATGAGTCTTCAATAAGTATAAAACATCTCCCTTATTATGCTTTGTTAAGTCTATGTGTAGTTTTATTTTTTGTCTAATATCTATAAAATTATTCCTAAATGTCTCTGTAATGCACATGATACCTTAAATAATTATTAACTTCAAAAAATATCAATTATGGCAAATAGCACACGTTTCTGATATGGAAAAAAAAACAAAACAAAACAAAAAACGAGTCATTTCTTCTGAATTTAATTCTTCCATTAATCTTTTGAATAGCTTTATTCCATGTTAAACTTGACAGCTTTTCAGTATGATAAAAAAATTTATGAAAAAGAAACTTTTAAGCTTATCATCATTGTTTCACTGTTTAAATTTTGAATTCTGTTTATAGTGACTTTCAGGGAGAAGAGAGCGATATCAATCAATGTGGATAGCTAAAAATTATTTATAAATAGTTCAAAGATTATTATTTTATTGCCTAATTTTATTGTAATTATGCCAATTCTTAATAAACTTATATAGAACTGCTTTTGATCAACAAAGTTATCAAGATTAATCATTTTCCTCGCCATGAATTATGACACTGAACCGAAATACATTTTGCTGAATGAGACATTTAAATCATGTATTTCATCAAATACATACAAGTCCAACAGATTTTTTTTTCTGAATTTTTTGTTAGCATTTATGTATATTTTAAACCATAATTTAAGCATGAGTTAAAGTGTAAGTAATCTGAAATCTAAGTAAACACAGTTTTTGAAAAATTACCTTTCTGCAAAAATAATTTTAAAGAGCACATTTTTACGTAGTTTTCGAAAAAAAACTGTTTTTGTAAGGGTTATTAAATTTTTTCTGCATCAAATACAAAAATAAACGGGATTATATAATATTGATATAAAGTTTTATGAAAAATTAATTTAAATTGCTGGCTTATTTTATCAGAAGTTAGTTCAAAATTATTAAAAAAGTATTATGTTAAAATGAAATTCGTATAAAATGAAAGACACTTTTTTTAAGAAAAGCATATTTCAGTTTTATTTTAAATATATGACATGTGAACACAAAAAAAAATATATATATACACATATTTTTTGCAGCTTTCTTATTTTCATTAGAATTACGTCACTCCATTTCCATTTTCGGAAATGACAATATCGGGGCATTTGAATAGCGACTACTTTCCTTCGCTACAAAAAAAAATAATAATAGGAAACTTATTTTATACGATTATATGGAATCTGAAACTGATACTTTTTTCTCTTAGATAAAAAAAAAATAACAACCTAGGTTTGGTCGGAAAGAAGAGTAAAAGAAAATATTGTAAGGTTATTAATTTTAGTTAAATAAAAAATTCATGTGATCAAGTAAAATGAGCAGAAAATCAGAGATAATGGTCATTCTTGGAAAACAAAAGACACAATAAAAGTTTAATTGCAGCGTCATTGTTTTAATTATTGTTAAAAAAATTACTTTTTTACAAAAAAATACAACTTTGTATTTAATGTTAATTAATATGATCCCCACAAAAAGTGATTTTTATAATGGGCGATGTTCTTTAACGTAAAAAGAATTTTCTGTAGTTTTAAAAAATAAAGTACATAGATATGTGCCATGCCTGTTGAAAATGTTTATTATATGTGTAATTTTTTGTGTATTATACAGACTTTATTTGTTAAAATTGATCTCATGCGTAGAAATTGAGTATGAAGCAGACGATATTTGTTGAAAATTATTTTCACGTGTGTATTTTGTGTATGACGCAGGTGATATTTGTTAAAGGCTGTGTTTTTAAAAAAAATTGTAAAAAGCAAAAAACGAATTTTTTTCTGAGCATCATATTTTTTGGAGTTTTTTTTTTTAAAGTTGAACATAATATTTCAAATATAAAATTGTGGCGTTGGGTTATTCGCGATTTTCTCTTCATTAACCACGGAGATTTTATTGCAATTTGAATTGCATAAAATTACAATGTCTTTCCAATCAAAATGAAATGTGATTAGATAAATTGTATAAAGATAGAAGAGAAGTTGTGAATTAGAAATGATGATATATAAAGGAGTTATAATTGAAGGAATATGAAGGAAATTCGAGAATAGAAACTTGCTGATTTATAAATAATTTGTTTTGGATTAAAGCCAAATATAGTTAAAGTGTGAAGATAAGAACGGGTTTTTAGCAAAAAGTTTTTAAAGCGGAATGAGTGGTTATGTACTATCAGATTTCATTATTAAAGTGTAATCTATAATAGACGAACTGGTTGGAATTTGAGAGAGTGAGACCCAATCTATATTCCTCAGTAATCATTAGTAAAGTATTTTATCTTACTCTTACTTTTATTCAATTGGAGTCGAATTATTATTCAATGTGCATAAGGCTACCGTCTACCGGCCATGTGGATTTCATGAACATTATGTTAATCCTATGAAATTTCGACAAACGTTTTCAAATCTATTACATTTTATCCATTTGTATGCAATGATTTTCATTAGAAACAGCAATAAATACTGAAATTTTCTGCAGAATTTCATTTTCTTTCCGATTCTTAAAAAACTTTGATCCTTATTCCAATAATATGTTTCTGGTCTTTAAAAAATATTTCAAAATATTTTCAAAAATTGGTGGGAAACTTTAATTCCTTATAAACCTTCATTATTTTTTTTTATTCGTTTTTATGTACTGTATTGCATTCAAATAGATAAAACAGTAAAGAATGGTTGTAGAAATTCCATAATATTAACATTAAATTCACGAAATCAAAATGGCCGACAGACGGAAGCGTTAAGAAATATTGCTGCTGAGTTGAATAAAGAAGACAGGGCGTTACAAGTTCCGTTACGTGTCTATTTTACGGAATTGTATCATTTTATTTAAACAAGTAAGTTTTACAATTTAATGTACTGCTATTTCTCTACAATGACTTTAAATGTTATCCAATTATAAACGTATTTTAAATTACGTAAAAATACTGGATAAACACAAAAGCAAAGTATTATGAATCTTTTTTTCTTTGTTACGATCAAGTAGCTGTGTTGTTTCTCTGCAAGACATATAATCTCCAATAAATTGAAAAGATATTACGTAACAATCCTCCCTTTTCTTGCCCAATTTGATCCTGAGCCCCGAAGAAATATCGGTGGGGAGCATCAATTAATATATCATAAATGTCCTGAAGGGATCGCTAACTTATATCTTCATATGTATAGAGACAACAATAAGAAAGTCCCATCTTATACAAACACTGAACTTTATCCTATATATGTATGTAATAGTTTTTCTCGGGGGAGATCAAAAGAATTACTGTGTCGTCCGCTCTCATTCGAGGAAGAAAAAGTAGTTCTACGATGATACGATGGGATATAAGATGATGGAGTAACATGATCACATGATTTGGAGGGGCACAGCAAAATACGAGATTAAGTTGTGGTGCAAAACAAGGTTCTGGGTTTGTTATTTGTGACAGAAGAATAGAAAGAAACAGGTTGGGGTTGAGTAATGTTTCGTTTCGGTAAGCTAGCTTTTTGCTTACGAAGATGCTTTGTTAAAATGTGTGTCAGCAGGACAAGGATAAAGAGTGAAAACTGGTATTGTAGATCTGTCTTATAAAATTAATTTAATTAAATTCGAAAGCAAAAATTTAAAAATTGCAGACAATTTTTAGAAAAGGTACTATCAATGGTAACTGAAAATTACGCTTTATGGTATGAAACATTTCGCCATGTAACAGGTCTTAATGTACGTGCACGTTAAACTTGTCGAGTCAAAGTCCCTCTGATGGTGTATTGTAGAAGTTAGGAGAGGGAGGTGCCAGCTTGGTGTTGTCCTTGTCATTTGAGCTAGGTTCAAAATTACAAGGCTTGCCGCCAATAACCTTGTTTCTTCTAGCGAAACGTTAATAAAACCAACCAATGTATGAAGCATTTCGAATGCTTATTTGAGTATTGTGTTATGCTATTGCCTATCTTTAGAGACCAATATATAAAATGCTTATTTCTAGCATGCAACTTCAACTTAAATATTTACTAACATACTTTTCATTCAAAACTTAAGAACAGATTATATCGTATGAAAAACTATTATTTATGCACATATGGTCATATCTATGACCATCTGTATATAAATATTAGTTTTTCGTATTTTTCACGTATATAAATATTAATATATGGTAAAAGAAATTGTTGTAAACCTAATTTTGCATTTTATCCAACTATTCAAATTAAATTTTTACAAATAACAACAATAATAAATTCAATTTATTTGATGTAGAATAACAAATAAAGGAATATAATTACTATGGAGGATTATTTATAAGAGAGAGGCTTTTTATTTTCATATTACTAAAGCTGCTTTGTGGAACAGCTAATTCGTTTTACTATTTGCAGAAAAGTTATTCTAAATTATTTACAATTGTAATAATAATTACGTTACGCAACAGTAAGGCAAGATTAAAAATATTGAGAAATTGATTATTTCTTGGATCACGATCACCCAATTGATTTCTTTAAACACCATCTACATCAAGAGAATTATGTATATGTGTAAAAATCAGCTTTGAAATCTTTAATTTTTTATTCAATGCAACAATAATTAAGCTAAACTTCGATTAAAATAAGCTTAATTATCTTATAATCTAATTGGATCTCCATACATATTGATGTAGAATTAATTTGTGACACAATGCCAGTTTCTAATAGTATCGTATGTGAGGAGAAATAATTCATTTAATGTAACTTTTTTTACTTGCAACAATGTAATTTTTAATTTTTCTACAAATTCAAGACAATTTTCCAAGCCTGAAAGTATAAAATTGCACTGAACTTATTTACAAATTTTATCAAGTAATTCTTATTAAAAACATATTCAAGTTGTATAGTTTTATAAATCTTTACTTACATAAATAAGAATCCCGAACAATATTTGGCAAAACATCAATTACAACAAAATATTATTTTAATATGTAAGTTATCAGGATCTTTTATAATTATTTTCTAACTTAATAAAAAGTTTCATCAGGAATATCCAATTTTCGAGACCAAATTTTTTTTTTAAAAAAAAAAAAAAGCTTATTCTGGTTGATATTAAAAAGTAATTCATCTTATCACTTTCTCGATTTCATTTCGATGGATAAAATGCAAATATTTCTTTCTAATACTTTTATCCTTTAAAAGAAACATACTTTATATCCTACAAAAAAAAAATTCCGTTTGCGGTCTTAAAAAGCTTAAGCAACATTTAAATACTTGAACTTAATTAAAAAAATGGAGAAATAAATAATGTGTTTTAACCTTTTTAAATCACAAAAAAAATTGAATACTTTCTATTCAAATCTGAAAGAAAGTACTTTCTCTTTTTGAATAGAAAGAATACATTATATTGAACACTTTCTATTTTTCTAATTGCTTGCATTGCAGTTGCTAAAAGTGTAACAGACAATTTTAATTAAATTAAAACTCGATCATAATCAATAATGTATAAATTTTGTTCAAAGAATAAAAAGGAAATGATAGTGAAAACTTTTCTTTTATTTAACTTGTTAATAAATGCTTAATTTCAATTTCAAGACACTTAACAATGGTCGAATCAGAAAACTTAGTTTATACTTACTAACCTATAGTTAAACACAATGAAGATTTGTTAAAATTTAATTTAAAGTCAGTGAACAATTTTCCTTAGACAGGCATAACAATACAATAATAAGAAAAGTTTCAAGGACGTCTCAAAATATATCTATGCTTAGTTTGAATATTTTTGACCTTGAAATATCAAAATATAAATCACGTCCGTTTAATATATTAATTGGGATGAAATCAGAAAAAATATTTCTGCTTTCCATGTAAGATTCATTTTATAAAACTAAATAATATTATAAACGTAGAATTCTATCCCACTTAATTAACAAACAATTCGTGCCAATAAATTTTAAAGTATAAAAATTCATTACAAGTGTCTATATACACAACATAGCTTTTTAGTTTTTCATTTTAATAATTTAATCTATACCTTTCTATACTTCAGAACCATAAAGAACATAAAAAAAAGAAGCAAAAAGAAAGAAGGTAATTAAAACCTTCTTAAATTTATCCAAGTCTCTTTTGAAGTCTCAGTTCTAATCAGCCCACTTCTGTAATTAATATTCTAAAAGTATACCATCCTGCATCCATGAAGATTATTAAGCTTCAGCGGATCAGACGATTTTAAATAGAACGCGGAGGCACTAAATATAGTCAAGGCACGTGCATATTCTTTTCCACCTTAAAAGTGATAGAATTTTATTCCACACGTCTTCCTTCCCTTATATGCTGCCTAAGCCAAATAAGATCCGAGCTTATTTTAGGAAAGGCTTAAAGCTAACTAAACAGACTCTTGGCAAATGCTAATCTTGTTGATCATTCGAACTTTCCAGCGGGTGTGATTGACAACACAAGTGATCTGAGCTCGAGATTAAATTGTGTTCCTACAGCTCCCCGTAGGGGATAAGAGGATATAAACAGACACTGTGAGCTGCCTAGGAGGCGTTTATTTCAACGGTGTTGACTTTAATCTGTCTTTTAAAAATATCGTCTGCTTGTCCACATTGCTGAAAAGACACGATTCACGAATGACAGGGAATGTAATCAAGTTGATATTAGTTCAGAGATAATTAACGCCAAAACATTCCTGAGATCTGGGAATGTCATTCTGTTTGTTATTGTCTCTGCATGCTGTGTATTAGTGTACTTTGAGTAAACAAGGCATCAGAGCAGCTTTAATAATTTAATATGTAAAGGAATTCAAACTAATAATTCATTGGAACTAACACTCATTTCTACATACGGAGTTATCAAATCTGTAAAAGGTTATTTGCTCAAAGATGTCTTTGTTACAAACTATTTACTTACTCGATACTCATATTAAGCAGAATTTTAGTTAAAAATTGTTTTTGCTTCTTAACTCAAATATTGCTAAGTTTTGCTTATATTTGTCCTTCAAACATTTAACCTCTGTTGCGTATTTCAAAATGTATATAATTAATGTAAAATAAAGAAAACAATGAATATTCAACTATTTTTTTGTTATTACTTAGTATTGATAGTAAGATTAATGATATTATTTCCAAAAAAATTTATTCTATTTTCCGTTTCCCTTTTAATAAAATTTTCTTTATTAGAGAAAGGAAATATCATTTCAATTAAAATTAAACACCAAAAGGGTAATTCGAAAAATGTCCATTTCAAGAATAGGAAATTGATTAGTAGAATTTGAGAATGAGGTAACTCATTACAACGTTATTCAGTGAACTTTTTCTGAGAATTTCTTAAGTATGAAATTCTTCGCATCCAAAATATCGCAGCCATAAACTTTCTGGTCAAAGAGACCATCTTCGCCTTCTTTAGAGAAGCATATTCCTCTAAAGTAACATATCATATGATTGTTTCTAAGTTTCAGAAAAATGTAATGACTCCAGGTCTCATCGAACGATGGCAAATAACCAAAACAACTGAACACGCAGCAATCAAAACTAAGCGAGGAATTAGTGTCAAATTTCTTTTCAGTAGTTTAAAAATAGCAGCACGTAATGATAACACCAACTTGAGTTAGAAACGCCATCTTGTGACACCTCAGCTTCGCTATTGAGGATCTGTTTCGCTGAGATGCAATAAATAATCAGTCAAAAAATAGTCGGTTTAGATAATCCAATTAATATTTATTTTTTATTCTCAGAATGATCTAAAAATCACTTATTCCTTCAAATGTGGAACAGAAACTGTCCCATATTCTTATCTAAATATTAACTGAAAATTCCACTTATCTCAATTACTGAAAATAGGGATCTGAGTCAAGAAAAACTTATACACTGGTATCAAGCCTAATAGCAACCTTCCGACAATCGATACCAAAGTTGAGTGTACAATATGCTTGTTCTTTCAAACGCCTCTTAAATTTAAACACGTCCAATCAAGCTATCTCTCTGTGTGATCCTCAGATTTTTTTTTATTTACAACACTTCTATGAGGCAATGTCATAAAGCTTTACTAACTATAAAGAAAAAACAGAGATATCTTCATAAATCTTATTCTGCATTTTAATTTATTCTTATGTATATAAAGATATAAATTTCTGCTATTATTGTTGATTTGCTTGGTTTCAGGTAGCCGTAGATAGAAATAATCCGCAGTGTGGAAAAGATTAGAGTTCAATCTACTGTGTTCTACAATGAGACGGCCTTCGAAAAGTCAAGAAACGCTGGGATAAATGTATAACTTTGGATTGTGTCTATATAGAAAAGTCTTAAGAACAATAAATAATGATTAAGTTTTGATATCTATTGTCTTAGTAATAATTAAAACTTTACGAAATGAGGGGTTGCTTCAATCTACAGTTTCTTGAATCAAATCTAATCAATATTTACAGCTGTAATTTACAGCCTTATGTACACAAGGCTCAAAGAACAAACAAAATAAATTATATCTAAATATCTCCTCCAGTCTACCCGCCATTTTGATTTCATAAACGTAATGTTAATGCTATGGAATTCCGACTTCAGTTCTCACATCTTTTACTATTTGAGTACAATAAAGTGTATCTGAAAGAGCAAAAAATACTGAATGCTTTTGTGGAATTATTTCCTTCCTTCAATTTTTAAAAATATTTAAAAATATTTTTAAAGACCGAAAAACTCGCAAATGAATCATTAAAATAGGGGTAAAAATATTTTAAAAAATCAGAGGAAAAAAAGTAATTCCACAGAAGCATTTCTTGCTCTTTTTTGTGTACTTTACTGTATTCAAATAGATCAAATCGTAAAGATGTGAAAATTTAAGTCGAAATTTCATAGGATTAACATTACGTCCTTAAAATCAAAATGGTAGGTAGACGGAAGCCTAAATTAAAATTTTACGTCATTTTTCGAAAAAAGCAATGTTACTCGTAATTTATACAAGGCATGGGATATTCCCAAGTCGAGGTCCTCAAATCAAATAACGTCACAAAATAACTCAAAATGTTAGTTGAAAAGAACCATTACAATATGGTGTCAAAAACTGGCACTTTTTCATTCCCAATACCCATCTGTTTTTAATGAACTGAAATGGCCTTTCATTCAAACTAGAAAATAATCATAAGAACTTTAAACTTTTCCTACTAAACAATTTCTTCAAAATCATTCATTCGATAAAACACGCATGCAAACTTTTAATTAGTTCTCATGTTGAATATAAAAAGGGTATCGTACGATAAAATCTACCATCCTAGAACGATTTAAGACAACAGAAAAATAATCATACACAATAAACCAGCTTAATCATTGCTCTGAGACCAATTATAAAGGATTTATCTTTCTAAAGTAAGGAATGCATATGATTAAGATAAAGAATTTTTGTTTTAAAACAAACAAGGAAATTTTTTTGTTCTTCTCATTAGAATATTTTCACGAGCTGATGGCATTTCAAAAGAAGTGTGATTAAATGCAGAAGTCTTTTTTAAAATTGGTCGTGCTCTAGCAAATTTTTCCACACAGACATGAGATGAATTGACATTGGCAATGTAACATAAATTTAATAAATTTGTTTATTTTTCACCAAGATGTAAAAACAACTCTCTTTTAAGTAAGTTATTTTGTTAAACGAAACATGTCATAACAAATAAATATTTGATCAGAAAAATATTTACTTTTTCGAAAGTATAAAATTAAGTAACCATGTTATGTTTAATTGTGTGATGAAAGCAATGAATATTTCCTTTTTTGAATAACTTTTCGGTAAATATGTTCTCTCAATTTACTTATATATTTTTCATTTAATTAATTTCATCTCATTTTAAACATTTCTACTTAGCAAGAATATAACTTGTCATTTAATCGAGCTTATTAGATTTATCATCATGAAAATAAACACTTTGTTCTTTATGAGTAAAATAACTTATTCCATTTTCGTCTTTAGTTTAATATTTCTTATTTAATTTAATTAACAGCAATTTAAGTGCCAGAGAATGTTTTCAAAAGCTCATTGTTACTTATGTTTTTGTTTGCGTTTCAAATACATACACTTTTACATCAAAGCTAATTTTGAATTTTATCTCCATTGAAAAATAAATATCGCCAACGAAATAATGTATGAAGATTATTCAAAACGTTCCTGAGTACTGAATAAGAAATGTATTAGGGAAAAAAATTGAAATGAGGGAAGGGAACTTACTGTAGTATTATCCATTGATCGTTTTAACATTTTCTGAGAAAATCGAAAGGACAACGTCTTTCCCATCTCAAAAAATCTCCACCATAACTTTTCCAGTTGATGAGATCCTCTTCGCTTTCTTCGGAGTAGGTTCGCCTTAAAAACATATTGTTTTTATTGTTACTTGATTTACGTTGGATGAATCCGTACCTAATCGACTGTGACAACTCGTAACAAAATGATGACGATAATTTGACAAGATAACAATCAAATTTTAATTCGGCAGCACATATTTGTCAAATCAACACAAATCTCTTAATTGGTGTCAAATTTATCTTAATGTCATTTAACAGATAGCAGCAAAAGCTGGTAACACTAATTTTCCTTAATAATTTCATCAAAAACAGGTACTTTTTGAAACAATCTTGTAAATCTGAACTGAGATTATTTACTTTCAAACTCTAGTGTCAGAGATTAAAACAATGAATTGAAAAATGACAAAAAATAAGTCAAATTAAAAAATACAGTTTTAAAGTCTATAGGAATTAATGGTTGCCTCATAAATGACTTAAGGCTCCAGTCTGTTGGTTATTTTGATTTTTTAAACGTAATGTTATTCTTATAGAATTTCTACTGCCGTCCTCAAATCGTTAGTATTTTATCTACTTGGATGCAAAAAATGCATCCGAAAGAGCAAAAATTAATGAATATTTATACAGAATACATTTTTACTCCAATTTTTAAAAATATTTTTACCCCTAATTCAATGATTCGTTTGTGTGTCTTCCGGTCTTTAAGAAATATACAGGTAAAATATAGGTAAATTAACAAATATTTGAGGGACGTTGTAGAAATTTCACCAGATTAATAATATCAAACGAAATCAAACCGGCCAGTAAACGGGGGATTCAATATTCTAAATAACTTTTTCTTTCCATTTCCGAATATTTCTTGGATTCCTGATTATATATTATTTAAAACAATATCATCAATCAATGGGTAAAAAAAATACTTAACTTTTATATATGTTTTACCTCATCCCACTAAGAAATTTAAGAGAAATTTGTATTCATTAAAACATACTTTTTAAGAAATAATTTTATTAAAAGAGAAAGAGTGAGCCGCAACCACATATACAAAAACATTTACTATAATATTAAGAAAATAATTAATATAATGGCAATGGATTACAGGTTACTGTGTTCCTAACATTATTTATAGAGAACATATTACCAGTATTTAAAATCTCTTATAAAATTCATAATTAACGTTACTTAAAATAATTATTAAAATTTAAAATAAAACTAATGTGGAAAAAGTATTGAAGCTTATTTAGTGAGCACAAAACTCAAAAAAAAAAAAAAAAAAAAAAAAAACTCAAGCACTCGAAATGAGTTGAAGATATTTTGTAATTCTTGAAGGCAGAAACTCGACCATTTGGGACATTTGAGACAGCAAAGAAACAAAGAGAGAGAAGCTAAAAAATTATTTATTGCTATGATATATATTCTTGAAAATTAAATTACTTAATACAGAAGAGCAAATATCAAATTAATTATAAAATTTTAAAAGATGTGAGCTAATGAATTTATTAAGGTAACTTAGATTAATTTGAGTTTTCGGCAATCTTTTATTTTGATGTTAATATATAGAGGGCGCCTGGCTGATTCTCTTAATGTATTGTTTATGAGAATGGGATCAACACAGAACGTTCCAAAATTGAATTTTATAACTGTGAACAAAACTGCTTTTTTTCTTTATGTGCCAAGCCATAAAGTAAAAAATATATGTAATGGATATTACTTCAAAATGTATTCTTTTAGGTTCCGGGTACACTTTCCTCAAAATTTACTTTATCTATCATGCTGATAGTTTCTACAATTTAAAATTAGGTTATTTCCTATTCAATGAACCTAATTTTTTTCTAGTAAACACTTTGACTCAGAAACTTTATATTATTTTATTATACAATAGTTGTATAAAAAGTAAGCAAAATTTGAATCATTAAATTTTTTCTTAATTTTATCACATGAATTTATAAATATGTCCATTGTATAGACGTAGTACAGAATGTTTCATTTTACGTACATTGTATAGAATTTATACGTACATGGTACAGAATATATTATAAATTCACAAAGTCTTAAATTGCAGAGGAATTTATACAAGATATGTACATAAAAATAAGAATACGACTAACAAATGTATTTGTAGCTATTGATTAATAATTGCTATTAATTAATCACACAGAACTTTATAAGCTTATAAATGATATTTTTTTCCATCACAACAAATACATAAATATATATCTCTCTCAGTTTTAATACAAGATTTTTCTGCTTTTAATTTTAAAACAGTGAGGAATTCTTAAATTTTGCATAAACCAATCTAATTTTTCCGTGTCGAAGGCATCACAAACACCTTAACGAAATGAAAACCCTATAGTAGCAAAAATTCTATGTTTATCTCCGAACATCGTATGAATTTATGGATTCTGTATTAGACGCATCAAATGAATATTAAATGACACCACGTGAATAACATGTACTCTTCTACAGCCGATACACCATAGCCTATCACATAAATTGAAATACATTGTGTATATATTCATGACGGTAGAATACAAATTATCTCATCGCTAATAAAGATGTAATGCCTTTAACAGAATGTGGATGTCATTCACGATCACGAAATAGGATATGAGTTCTCTGCATTTTGAGAGAAAAGCGTGGCGAAAACAAGCGCTTTATAATG
Source organism: Nephila pilipes (assembly GCA_019974015.1). Lineage (NCBI taxonomy): Eukaryota > Metazoa > Arthropoda > Arachnida > Araneae > Nephilidae > Nephila > Nephila pilipes. Next base: position 180,044 of record BMAW01128859.1, on the reverse strand, counting down.
AGATTTTAGACTCGTGGAATGCGATTAACGAGCTTAACATAAGCAATTAGCACACACAAGTTGCTGTGCAACAGTAGATTAATATTGGCTTCCGTTTACAGGAACATTGCAGAGCGAAATTCCGTTTGGCGTCCCATGAAATCTATAATTTGATCTTGATGAAAACAGCTGTGACATATTTGATTCTTTATATCAAGTCATATTAAATTTCCTGCGTCACTAGAAATGCATGTTAAGCCTTTCGCAATGTTTGTCGAGCTCTTATCCATTAATTTTTGTGTAAACAGCGAGAATATTGTAACAAAAGATACTGGTGCTTATAGATTTTAATTAGACTGTTTCATTAGGAACCAAAATTGTGATAATTACTTCAGATTTTCTTACAATATAAAGTTCAAAAATTATGATCTAATTTGAGTGTACCTTTGTTAACGCGATTATTTAAAAATAATTTTAATCTATCAAGAGAGTTAGAACAAATACTTAACTCAAATTATTTTAAGGATCTATAAATTTTATTTACAATTTCATCAAAAGCTTTAGTAGTTATTACAGTAAAATATGAGTTTTTTATAACTTAACTATATTAATCTTTTTTTAACTGATTAACTTTTATTTAATTTAACAACATTGCTTCTTTGTATTTCTGTTATTGTTTGGTGTTCCTCTTTTTCTAAACGAAATGTGATACGAATTGTTGTCATTAAAATTTCGTGTCAAAGTTCCTTATTCAAAACATATAGCCAAATCTTCAACTATTTTTTCACTCAAAATCTCTTTCAATTATAAAATACTAACTTAAGTACTACAGCTGCCTGTTTTTCTCTGTGATTAAAAATTAATTGCTGTGTGACTAATGCTTCAGTCATTTGATTTTGTATAAGGTTGAGAACAATTTTTTCAGTTGTGGTAAATTATTTCATTGCAACTAATGATTTAAAAATTACATTGACAAATTACCTAATTATATTATTTAATACGACTGTTAAATATTTACATAGAATTCATGACCGATTACGAAGCAATCGGGTAATACTGTGTAATCTAAACTTACATTTGTAATTTTTGTTTGTGTTGTGGAATTATCGTAAAAGCTTAGAAAATTCCTAGGAACCACGCTGTTAAAAGAAACAGAAGCTCTGTGAATATGTTTCCCCAGAGATGTTGAATAGAGATTGTGCGAGACGAATTTTTTTTTTTTTTTTTTTTGTATTATGGTATCGAGAAGTAATGAACAAGGTTTTGAGAAATTTGAAGATCCCATTTTCTATATACAATCTATACATTGATTGTTTATTAAGTATGAAATTAATTTTATGCTCATTACAGTATAAATGTAAGTGAAATTCTATTCGAAAGATAATTCGACAATTGATGAATAAATTTATCATGATATTTAGATAAAACCGATTCCTTTTTAATTTGATGAATTACTAAAATAAATAAAATAACTCAAATCCTTAAATAGACAACTGCATTTTCAAATAACATTTAATTGTTTTATATCACATTTAGATACTCATCGTCTAACAAACACTGATAATTTTTCAAAAACTACAAACATACTAATGTTCAAAAGTGAAGCCAATTTAACAACAAAATGAACCAAAACAAACGATTTTGTAATGAAAAATTAATTTCCAATGTTGAAATAAGAACAAGCGATAAAATGTTGAAAAAAAAAAAAAATTCTTAAAGCTATTGGTAATATTATTTTCAGATATTAAAATTCAGATTTTAAGGATGTTAGTGCAAGATACCGGGCAAGCTCTTGAGGTAGGTTTTTCATTTCAATTATTTTTCTTTTTTGACGGCTTCTTTTCGTAGTTAGTTTAATTTATTTTCGTAACCACCATCGACAACGACCAATCAAACTCAGCATAGCTTTTAAACTTCTGGATTTTTTTTTTATTCTAAGCATGATAATAAAGTAAGTCAAATAAGTTTTATTCCTTTTCAGAAGTTGATTAGTTTTCTCAAAAGAATAATTATACCGCGTTGTTAAAAGAAGTAAGTTCAAACAATTTTTCTTAGCTTACGAACGATTTTAAAAGTCTCATATATAAGTAGATAAACAAATCTAGTGAGATAGAAAGAAGAAAATTAATAACTCCCGTAACATAAAAGTATTAAATTCTTCGCATATTCTTTAAGAATGGAATTTTTTGAGGGTTTTATATTTTATAAATAATCACCTTAAATTTTGTGGTTTATTATTTTATAAGAAGCCAAATAACTGACAACATTATTAAAAATATTGAGTTGGAATATTTTCTGATTTAGTGAATATTGTTCTAATTTTATTACCCTTTTTATTTACAAAGTTACAGTTATTATATAAGTAGAATTTGATATATTATTCAATTTCAATTTTATCATATTTCCATTCAGATTTTTTTTCATATTTCTTTACACTATTTTGAATAATTATATGTATAAGAAGTTTCCTTGAGTTTATAATGAAGTTTTCTCTTATTTAAAATATATTGTTATAAATAATTTAACACGATTGAAACAAAAAAATAAAAGCGTTTCACTTTGAACAAAGTAAATGAAAACGTTTGGCTTACAATAAAGTATTAGTAGTATTTTTTGGAATATTTGGAACGAATTTTGAGAGGTCTAGTTTTTATAAAGAGATAGTAGTCAATACTCTCGGATATTCCCTAATAACGTCAACAATAAAAGATTTTTCTTTATACTGAATTTTTTTTAAAAAGTATTTCTACACAAATGTGATTTTTATCACTTTTTTCATGGCATTTCAGAAGAAAATTTTGTTTACTTATGTTTTTGTTCTGACGTTCGGCTATTTATCGTTTTCTCTTCACTAATCTTGGAGACATTTGTAATTTAAACTGCTTAAAGCTCTAATTCATTGCCAAAGACATGAAATGTGATTAGGATAATTAGATTAATATAAGAAATGTAATGAATTTGAATTAGTGATATATAAGTCAAATAGAACTGAAAGAAAAAGAGACAGATGATAACGAGGAAATTATGTTTGTGTATTTGCGTTTGATGACTTATGTTTGTAAATGTGAGAAAATTATTATAAGTTAGTGTTGTCCTTTTTCTAGTCTCAATTTCTGTTAGATTTATGAACTTGAATATTTAATTGAACTTTAAGATGTCTGTGGAAATTAATAATGAAGGACAGACGCTACACCATCAACCAGTGTTTTGTTTTCATGAGATAATTCTATGGAATTGCTATTACCATCTTCAAATCTATTTTATTTATTGGAATGCAATAAGAAAGGAAGAACATTAAAAAGAACAAACCCTTTTGAAGGCTTCTAAGGAATTGCATTTTTAATAGTCTTTTTCAATGGCATTCATAGTGCCAATACAAACATTTTTGAGAGCTTTTTCTTGTTCAAAGGTGAAAATTTAAGCACCGTATTGGCACAAACATTTTTCATGTTAAAATTGTGATGTGAAAATTGCCGTAAGGAATTTTTGTCCATGCCTATACGCTCAGTAATCACAAGAATACTTAATAGACAGATAGACAGATTGAATCGCATTACCAATTTATTCGATATTGTCATACTTTTTGAAGTAGAAGGACACCCCAGGCATGAATCCTCTTCAACATCTTCTTGGCCAGCTTGAAAATGTTTAAACTATTCAAAAACACTTGCATGCAATAAATATCCATTGACATATACTTATCTCAATAAATTTTAAATTTCCTTTGTGGCTGTTCCACGTTTCATGCCAAAATTCTCAACAATTCGTTACTTTATTATTAGACTTATCATTTTTCTGGCGAAAAAAAAAATAACTCAATGCGAACGAACTTTTGATTTTATGCCCCATCGCTAAACACTTTTCTATTTCTTAAATTGACTTTTAAAGTTTCGAATTTAAAAACATTTATTTAAAAAAAAAAAAAAAAAAAAAAAAAAAAAACATAATTTTTTAGCATTTTTTTTAGAAATAACAATTTTTGCATAACACAGAGTAATGAGAATTATAGAAATCACACATTTTTATAATTTCGCAACAAGAGTTAATGAAACCTTGAAATTTGATTGATCTCAAAAATATTGTGTAATGTATTAATAATAAAGTTAGTTGTTTCGGTAAAGAGATCTCTTTCTCTCTGTATGTCTAGTACATGAAAATTTTTTTGTTCTCGTAGAGACTGAGACATTTGGGTCACCGATTATTATGAAGAGTAGTAAGTTGTCAGAGAACTATAAAAGTAATAAAAGCTCAAAAATTAAAATTGTAAATATTTTCAATTATGCTTGAGAAAGTCACATTTCCTGTTCAGAAACTTTTCATAAATGCTTAGTTTTTTAGCTTTCATTCAGAACCGAACAGTTTAGTTAAAGTATTGTACTACAAATCGTTTATTCTCGGATTCCATCTGGAAATTGCATTTTTTTAATATAAAAGACTAAATAATTTATTTGTTCAGATAAAAATTAAAATGAAATATTGCAAGATTAACTATTGTATAACTTTCAACTTAATTGCTCCATAATTAATATGTAGATTAATTCATTCATTTTTTAAAATTAGCGTAATTTTTCAGTAATTTAACTAACAAAAGATTACAACTATTTTAAATGTTATTTTAAAGTTTGTAAAGAGTTTTGCATTTTTAATGTGCTTTCTTTCAGTTTGATTTGTTCTTGATATCCTGTTTATGTAATTAAAAGTTATTATAAATTACTTTTAGTAGTATATATTGCTATTTTTATTACTAAACAAAATGTTCAAGAATAAAGACAGTATAAAAACATGATAATTTTTTCTACATTTATCATTATTAATTGTAGTTTTTTTTTTAATTACAGATTTCTAATTACAGATATGTTGCTCTAAAAGCATAATATTAAATGAATATATTAGCCTAAAATATGGTCAAGTACAAAAGCACTGGAAACCTGTGTAATATTTTTTTCCGGTAACAAAAACATTTTATGTTTAATACAAAAATAATGTAACATAGAAAATGCAGGTTCAGTGTAGGATTCGATACTAATTAGAGGAATGACTGGTAAATAACCAATTAGGCTATTTCTAATTATGAACCAAGAGATAAAATTAAGAGGATATAAATGATTACGAAAATTTAAATGCAATTTTCTCTAGAATTACTGAACAATTGCCTATTGAAACTTTTATTGAATTAATTGATCTCCATTAATGTACTACATGTGAAGGAAAATTATCGTTTCGAATGTTAGAATTTTTCCCCTGTACGGAGATGTAGATATTAAATAACGAGACTAAAATTTAAAAACTTAGAAATTAATTTATCAAATGAAAAAGTGTTTATAGATAGGGCATAAATGTGTTTTAAATCCATGTTTTCTCCTTAACAAACATAAATAGAATCCTGTATTGACTGTTCGCTCAATACAAAATTTACATTACCTATCAAATTATTTAAGCTTCAAATATTTTCATCTACTGACAGAAAATGAAATATTTTACAAACAGAATTCACCAGCAGCATGATAACTCAGTACTCTTGAATAAATTTCCAATCAAAATTCTATTATTCCTCAATCTAATAAGTAAAAACTTGTTGTTCAAGAAAATAAAGAATATCTTGAAATTTCTCTTTCTACTTATCTTAAAGTAATGTATAGATTTTATAGATATTCTCTTCCTGAAAACCCTCGATAATCTCAAATTTTTAATTAAAAGTAAAATTTACTTTTAATTAAAGTAAAATCTTTTAATAAAATTTTAAAAGGAAATGTAATTCACTTTTGACGCCGTGAATCTGTACAGAGAGGCACGATAGTTGTTCATTTATCTTTGATTTTTTAAGGTGGCAATTATAAATTTAAAATACTTTTTTAAATATCTCCATTAAATCAGTCATTTCTATTTTCATGCAATTCACTTATTTCTGAAATTGATAAATGATTATTATGAGAAATAAATTTACTTTACTGAAATGTTAATAAGATAAACGATTTTTTCCCAAAAACAATACTTACGATTTCTGTGAGAAATACATTTTCCTTAAAAACTACTGAAGTGAGGGAAAATGTTAGCGCCTGAAGAATTTCTTTAAATCTTTAAGCTCATAAGCAATTTTATGATCAAAAGATTAATTTTTATTGTTTTATTTATTTTGATTTAATCTCATTCTTCAAACTAACAGACGATAATATGAAAAATAGAATTACGAAATGTTTTTTACCTACTAAAATAAGATTTGAATTTGATCAAATTTAAAAGTTGAATTATGTTCGCGAAAGACACCATGTAATTTCCTGAAAGACGAATTTGACTTCGAAAAGATAATTTCGAGGTGTAAATGTCTTGTCTGACATCTAAAAATTTTTTTTTATAATTTTACGGAATACATTTCGATTGCAACTTACTACCCGTTATTACTTTGTTTTGTGAGTGTGGTTTTATAAAATTTCTGTGTTGGAAATTTGTCTTAAGGCTCCCGTCTACCCGCCATTTTGATTTCGTGGACGTAATGTTAATCCTATGGGATTTCAACTTTAATTCTCACATCTTTGCTATTCGACCTATTTGAATGCAATAAAATGCATCTGAAAGAGCAAAAAATAATAAATGCTTCTGTGGAATTACTTCTTTCCTAAGATTTATAAAAATATTTTTATTCTTATTTTAATTATTCGTTTTTCAGTTTTCAGAAGAATATTTTCAAATATTTTTAAAAATCTGAGGAAAAAGTAATTCCACACAAGCATTCATTATTTTTTTTGCTCTTTCAAATGCACTTTATTGCATTCAAATTGATCGAATAGTAGAGATGTGAGAATTAAAGTCGAAATACCATAGGATTAATATTACGTCCACGAAATCAAAATGGCGGGTAGACGGCAGCCTTAAGTTTCCCGTCTCTATAAAGGCCATTTTTATTTTGTGGATGTATTGTTAATACTATGGAATTTCTGCTATTGCTCTCAAATCTTTGCTATTTTATCTATTTGGCTGCAAAAATGTTCATCTAAAGAGTAAGAATTCATGAAAGATTCTGCAGTTATACATTTTTCCTCTTCGGAGTTTTGAAAATATTCTTACTTTTATTTCAATGGTTTGTTTGTGGGTTTTCGGTCCTATAAAAATATTCGAAAATAGTTCCAAAATTCTGAGGGAAGATGTAATTCTGCATAAACCATAATTATTTTTTGCTCTTCCCGAAGTACTTTTTCAGACAAATAGAAAAAATAGCAAAAATTTTAAATCGGCAGTTAAATTCCATAGGATTAACACTATATTTACAAATTCAAAATGGGTGTCTAAAAATATCTTCTCGGGGCTAGATAATGCTAGTTTAATTGTGGTTGTTTTTAATGGTTAATTAGCAAAACCTTATTTATAAAAATGAAAACAATAAAGCAAACCATATTTTTTTCATTATAGTTTTCGGAGAATTGAGTTTTAAAAAGTTAAGAAAGAAAGATATAATGTTTCCACTTTATATGCTTCTTATTGTTCTCCTCGTGCTTTTATGGCGGCAATAGAAAAAATTTCGTAAATGAAACTAACAAGTTTTCTTACTTAAATGAGTAGATACAAACGTTTCCATTTGTGCAAACAGCCTTTTAAGAACATTTAACGGCAAATGATTCTACCAATTTTGTTAGTCCCGTCACTGAACGTCATATGCATCTTTTGAGTGTTTGTATAATCGAACAATATGATGGTGGGAAATAGCAAACAAACAATACCTCTAATATAGAGACTCTTACTTTTTAATGAAAATTAAACGATGCTTCACGTGCATAACAAAAGAGAAAATGTTATTTTCTGTTCTAAATGCTACTTTGAGTTTCATAAATTAACGTTAATCTTCTATGAAGGAGGGGGGGGGTAAGAAATGTTTATTAATAATTGCATTCTTAGGTTTTGCACATTTTATTTAGTTATTTCGGATTTGCCTAACATAATTAGTTTTTTGTTGGCTTTACGATTGTTTTTTTTTATACTTCTGTTCTGTTCTTCTTTTTATGGAAAATGGTTTTAAGATTATATGCTAAGTAACAAATGTAGTAAAAGAACGAGTGGACATCAAAATTATTTAAGGAAAAAAATCAATATCGACCCAAAGCGATGTAAAAATAATAATAAGCCAATCGCGTTAATTTGGGGCTGAAAACGAATAATACGGTTTTAAAGGATACATATCAGGGAAGGGGGGGGGAGAACGGTTATACGCATTTCATTATACAATTCACAGAATGAAAGTCCTTTCCTATTGATATTAGGATAACGCCTAGATTTAGTAACTAATAATTATGACGGAAAATTATTTTTACTTATAATGAAAGTCAAAATTATTCAAGAAAGTAAATAATTATTACCCTTAAGATTTGACGAACGAAAAATTATTGAACATACGGGCAATCTTACTAATCACGAGATCTTGGAAATAATTCCTTACAAAAAACCCCAAATTGGTCCAATTTACTTTCCGAGAAATGGCGATTCATATCCAATCCAAACATTTAAATCCAAAAATGATAAGTAAAAAAGTATTAAAATAAATGATATTCTATTAGCCCCAAACTTTCGAAAAATGCTTCTCAAAAACAAATTTTTGTTCATCGCTGCTTCGTCGCATTCTTATTTTCTCTCCTTGTGGCGAAAGCCACCATCTGTATTTTATGAGCAGGAGGCTTGTGACCCTTTTTCTCCTCCTGCTCTTGCCTCAGACATTCCGAGCAAGAACTTTCCCGGCTCATTTTTGTTTTCTTCGTATTTGTTTTTGATTACTTTCCCTCCTTTACTTGAATTTTGATAAAGATTTCGTTTTACCACCATTGCATCGTTTTAAAACTTTGTCATAAGAGTTTCACGCTCATTTTAAAGTTCCCCTATCTCACTCGGATTTTTATTATCATTTCTTGCTCAGTTGCCACGTTTCTTCAAAGGCTTGCCACAGTTTTTTTCCCTAACTTTTCCTCTTTTTGACTCTGCTCGTCCATTTTCAGTGCTTTTTAAGGTTTCCCCTCTTGCGCCTATTTTATTGGTTCATTTCTTTATCTTGGTTTTATAAAAGATTCCTACGTCATTCCTGCACTACTTTTTCTTACTTGTTTATATCTGCTCAAAAACCATCTGACTTATTTCTTTCTCATGTTCCTAACTTCTCCTCTCATTCAGAATATCGGCTTCTTATTACAAATCTAAACTTAATAACCTATGTACTGTATTGCAGACTATTAATAAAAATAATTTGTTTTCAGGACATCACATTTATTTGCGCGCACCTTTTCAAACATAAATTAGATACACGATTTCCACAAGCACCATTTTTTCAAAGTTCGTCTTTTCCTCTTGGAACCAAACTCAATTCTAGTTTTTTACATCCGTTGCCAGTAAATTATCTAAAATCAAAACTATGATCTGGTATTGCCAAAAAATGTATCTTAATAAAGAATAATGAAAAAAGCCTCACTTTAAGTTTAAATCGTTTGCTTTTAAAAGTAGAACAGATAATATCTTAAAAAAAGTATCACATTAGATTAAATCGTTTGCCTTTAAAAGTTGAACAGATAATATTTTAAAAAAGTATCACATTAAGATTAAATCGTTTGTTTTTAAAAATTGAATATGTCACACCTGTTTATCCCCCGATATGAAAAAAAAGGATAAAAGTATTAAAGTCTCCTTTTAACAGGACGTCTTCTTTCCATCTGAATACCATTAAAAATGAACCATAGTAAAACTAAAAGTTAATAGGATTCACGAGTTAACGAAATGCGAATTAACAGGATCTAACTGCTTAATGCATAGTATTATAAGCTTTCCGCCTGCATTGAAATCTCCATTTTGGGGTAAAATATTGAATATTTTTCTTCTTAAAAAAAGCCCTGAAACTTTCCCATTCTGAAGCTATCTTCTATTTGCTACTGATATTGAAATTTAAGCATTTTAATATCAAATGATATCCAAAAAAAAATAAGCGAATGTTGAATTCTTCGTATAAAAGTTCATTTCTCCTCCCCTCTCATTTTTAAAAATATTTGCTGCCTATATATATTTTTAAGAAAAACTTTTACAATGCATAAAGCTTCATTTTGAGAAATCTTGCATCACATTCAGTATTAAAATTTCTGAAATATCAGTTATCAAATGTAAAACTAAGCAGTGTTTACTATTTTTTTGAGATAATCTTTTAATTCTATTTAATTTCGCGATTGATTTTTTGTTTTTAATTGTCAATTTATTTCCGTTCGAAATAAATACTTAAATTCTTCAATTCTGTTTTAGATCAACATTTTTTTTTTTAAAATTTAAACCATAGGTAGTACTAAAACTAAGAATCAATACAAGAAAAGAATCTTTAATGGAAATCATCATTCCTCTCGTAAGAGAACTGAAACAATCAAAATGAGCAGTGAATTTAAAATTGGGACTATGGAAAAAATAACGAAGAAAAGCTTTTAAAAGGAAACAGATACACTTGTTAATAGGATTAATAATGAAGAATTTTTTTTAACTGTCATTAAAATCTCAGGTGGTTCATTGGACTTATCACAAAGCTTAGAACTTAATGAGGTGTCGCGTTTTGGTTCACTTTCCAATATGTTGCTAAAATGTACAAATTGTAGTTGTATTTATGGCTTTCATCAACTTCAAAAGGAAACAAGACTATTGAAATCAATATTCACTCTGTACGGAATGATAGAAAAAGGCCATAATGTGCTTCGAAAACTCCAATTGCTGCATTAGATATATCAAAGCATGAACTACGAAAAGATGTTAAAAGTTGCTTATTATTGAACTCCCCCTTCATTGGGCCGTCCAGATCGTCATGTCCCGTTGGCTGAGAACATCCTCTTCAAAATTTTGTGGTGGTCTCGGGATCGATCTTTGATGATTTTTAAGCCATCAATCTTTGATTCCACCTGAGGCTTAGGGGTGTCTCACCAGCCCTCCCGTGTGGACTTTTTCCTCATCACCTTTGTCTCATTGTACATTTACCATTCATTACTCATTGTATTTTGTTATATTTTCATACGGACTGCGCTTTTTCTCTTTTTATAGATGACTTGCCGCAGGAAAGAGCCTCTGCTGCAGCTTTGACTTCTCGGTCTGCCTCCCCTCTACACCTCTTGAGTCGGCCGTGAAGCAAACCGGGTGCTTTTTCCCCAGACGCCTCTTTTTAAAATTTTTACCTTTGTGTGGAAATCTTATCGTGTGCACTTGTTGTGTGTGAAGATTGTGATAAAAAGTTTTTTGAAGTTTTCACATCGTCTAGTGTTTTTTGACCTTTTTAATTACCTCTCTTCGACTTTTGGATTTTATGCGTGCTTTAATGAAGACTATTTTACGTCATGGAGCTGTGAACTTTATTTTTCGTTTTTGGCCTTTGAACTCCTGACACGAACTATTGATTTTTAACTTTCATGATTTCGACGTGGAGTCTTTTGACCCCTACAACTGTATTTATGTGTGAAACCTCTATTCGTAATACAGCTATTATTTGACATTTATGTACTAATTTACTTTTTGCTGAATAAAAGTTTTTGAAATCTGTTCTTATGAGCTTAGTATCTGATATGGTTCCTAAAACTTTCTCTATTAAAACTAAATTAATTTTTGGACCTGGGGAAATTCCTCAGGAATTCATCCAAGGGGTAGCCATTCTTTTTAGGGAACATTATGGGGCAAAAGGGATCAAGAGGGCCATTAAGGGAGAAAAAAGAAATAATGCATGCCACATCCAACTTTTCAAACATAAAAGGTATAAAAAGTTGGAAAAGTGCTATTCATAAGTTAATTATGATATTTTGGTAAATAATACTTTATATTTATGTAAATCTGGATAGTGGAGATGTAAAAAATAATGTATCAAATAAAACAAAAATTCAAAGTTAAGTTATATTGGCAATAAATATAAGAAAAGTTCAGTCAGTTAAGCTATGCATAAAATAAAAATGAATAACATTAAACATTTGATCTAAAATAATTATTAAGGATTCGGTATTTATTAGTGTGGTTTTTGAATATGAGTTTCTTATACCAACTTACAAGTATGCTTATGAATAATATATATTATTAAACTAATTTCGTTACACTTATGGAACTACAAAGAGATTTATATGGGATTGATAATCTAAAAACTAGTAGAAGGGGAATTTATCATAGAAGGGTGTCTAGAGAAACTTTCAAAGAAAAGATATCAGTACAGGATGTTCTTTTAGTCAATGTAGACAATAGTTAGATTTCCCTTTCGCTGTCTTCCACAGCATTTGAATATCCACCACACCCCTCACGAACAATCTCAAGCTAAAGATCTGTCCAATCCTGTGAGTCAGCCAAGAAGTAGTGGCAATGTTCATAGTGAAACGACTTCTATATCTACTAGATGCATTTCCAGTGATAAAGAAATGAACTAATCTCCGACTTCTCCATTGCGTAGTCTTCGAAAAATGTGTAGTACTGCTCATTCACTTAGATCAGAAACCAATAAAGAAGTTAGAAGAAAAAGAGTTCCAGCAGTTAAAGCATATTTTATATCTAAAGAACTTTTGATGATTCAGATAACATACATAAGAAAGACTTAGAGGTAATTTATGTTTGGTTTAGTGATGAAGTTAGTAAAAAGAGGAAAATATCCCTACACATGCTTTAACTATTTTGCTTGGTGTTGTTGATCCATTTTATGAATTTCATTGCTCATTTCTCAGAGAGTTAGAACATAGATTAGCAAATTGGGACGATCGAACTGGCATACCTTTGCAAGCCCGTGTGCAAGGAGTGAAGGATATTCTTTTAAAGAAAGCTCAATGACAGAGTTTTAAACAAGTTATGTTGAGAAGCTGCTATTTATTTTTGAAAGATAAAATGCTAAAAATTAATTGTCGGGTGAAAAACTGCCATTTGTAAAAAAATTTGCTGAGAAAATATTCTCTAAATTTGAGATTACATAAACTTGTAAGCAATGTTTTTCTTGTTTGAAGATCAACAAGAATAAATATACACTATCTTGACATGTGGCGGCTGCCTACGTCATCTTTTGACATCATTTTTGACTGCGGAGCTGCAAGGAGAATTGAACCCCGGACCAGTAGGTCCGAAGAAGAGTTGATAGCTTGTTTTCACGCCCTAACCAACCAGGGTAAAAAGACGTCTAATCAGGCTAGTTAGTTAGGCATTTTAACCTGTGGCGTTGCTGTAGCAGGGAGTCGCTACACATTCCCCCTCCAACTAACTAACCTGATTAGACGTCTTTTTAGCCTGGTTGGTTAGGGCATGAAAACAAGCTATCAACTCTTCTTCGGACCTGCTGGTCCAGGGTTCGAATCTACGTTTCGCGACCGCCACAGATAGATCTTGATTGCAGACTGTGATGTAAATTTAAACAATCAATCTCTCTCCTGATTTAAAAAAAAAACAACTAGGAAAGTGTGATATGGTACATCTGACTTATCGAATTGATTTCAAAACTAAATCTACTTGACGCTAGAGATGATACAAAATTGGCACAAAAATTAAATTGAATAAAACTACCACTATTTTATGTAATTTATATTCATTGATTTTTAAGATAAAATTTGTAACTTTTCTGAAATGCAAAGTTAACAAATGAATGAAACTATTTTTAAAAAAATGGCTTACCGCTAGTATCTGCTTCCACAAGGAGGCCCGATCCTAATCAATTATCCATTTCTGCTCTATAATATTTCGGAAAATCCAATTGATTTGTCGATCAATACAAGATATCTTCCCGCCGATGCTTAGGAAATTTTTTTATTTAAATACTTTTAGCTATTATATTGATCTGGGAACATTCGTTTTCAAGAAACATACTTATTGATTTGAAAATTAATAAATATGTTTAATAAATATGTCCATTAATTATTAAATTAAAATTAATTTAATAAATATGTCCGCATTTTTTTTAAAAAATTACGTCTATTTTGACTAATGAAGCAAATAAAAATACGTGACATTCTTTTAAAAAGAAATTAAAATAATTAATGTAAATCGTAAGTTAAATCTGTTAAATTCAAATGCATTAAGAATCGAGTAAATTTGTAGTATATCTCTTTTCATACGTAATTACAAGAACTTCAATAATAGAGAAAAAATTTCTCGAAGAGTGAGAAAAAAATCGTTTTTAAAATCAACGCTTTTGCTTCGCATATTCGGAACCACTTCATCAAACAGCTATTTGAACTTCGAAAAAGTCACTTATCTCTTTAAAACGAACAATCTCAATAAGAGGTCCTCAAATAAGATTTCTATTTCATTCTAAGAAATTCTACCCTTATATCATCATTCTACAGTTCTAATTTATTGAAGGAAAAGGAAAATTACACTCGTGATGCTTTAGCTTGATTGGAAAGTGCACAAACGATAATATTTTTTTTCATTTATCCGGTTTTTTTTTTTTAAAAGTTAAGCTAGAAAAAATTATAAAACCTTAAATAAAGCATGATTTACTTACTTGTATACGCAAATGTTAACTTGAAGATTATTTTCAATTCAGTAAATATTTCAAAACACTTTCCCGTGCAGCAAAATATGCTTATGGTTTACAGAAATGAGTCAAATACTATTTCAATTTAAAGAAAATTATAGAGAACACAAATTTACGTCATGAAACCAGATAAGTGTAAAATAGGTAAATTTGAGTAGTATATTTGGAGCTATGTAAAATGGTAACATTAATCATAAAGATTTATTGCATGGATAGCATTAGAAAAAGGAGAAAATATTAAACATAAATCAAAATATACAGTCTGGTTCGGGATTTTTCTTTAACATTCCTCTTAAGGATGAACAATTCACTAAAAAATGACCAAAATATAAAAATACATTATCATCGTTTAACTTTAATAAATATATGTTTACAATGTCCTAGGGAATTTAATAATTTCGTTTTAACGAGTTACTTAAGATTTCTTTGACAGTGTGTCGAGCCATTCCATTGACCTTCAAAACTTTAAGTTCCTTTTTCTCACTTTTTTTGTTTTCCTACTAAGTCAAAAATACTAAAGCTTTTTATTAACATTATAAAGTTTTGAAACTTTGTTAGCTATTTTTCATAGTATATTTCATAATTCTGTGTTAAAAATAAAAATTTAGAGAATTAACTTTTATTAATCAGTACAATTAAATATATCTACATTTTTACAGCTTTTCGTTGTATCTGATAAAAGAAAATTTGGAAAACTGCAAATAATACTAGTACATTTAAACCAAAGCACAGGATTGCGAGAATCACTTCTAAGAAATTTAGAAAAAAAAGCTGCTTAAAAATATTAAAATTTGTAGAAGTTGTAGGAATTTTAAAATATTGAAATATTTTGAGAAAACTAAAATTTCTGATAATTGCTTTTTTAAAAATGTAGTTCATTTCTGAAATATATATTCTATCAATTTAAATACATTGAATAAAATCTTTTTCTCATAAGTATCTGATTACATAAATTAGCACAGTTGATTCTGTCTCCCCTTACAAAAGAGCTGGAATTTCTACAATAAATAACAACTTAAATTATATTTTTCTATTAAATATTTATGACATAGAATCAATTGAAAAATTACAGGTGAAAATTTGGGTATAAAGATTGCGTCATAGAAGTAATGAATTTCAATAACCGGAACAAATATTCAAAATAAAACATAAAAACACTTGAACATAGCATTAACTATATATTAGTGATATATTAACAGATCTTTTTTCTTTATTCTAAAACATAATCCATTCTAACAGTCGATATTTCATTAGTTAAATATAACGCATTAAAAAAGAGTGAATAACAAAACTTTAAAAATTTTCTTTTTCTGTGTAAGTTTCAAAAATATTTTCCAGCTTTATGCATGTTTTTATTTATAACAGTTTTGTTCAAAATAAAAGGAAAAAAGAACTTTAGAATGAAATCACATGAAAAATCCGTATAGTTATTTAAAAAAAAAAAAAACAATTTATATGTTTGAGAGGAACCGCCATGGATGGATTTGATGATGGAAGATGATGAGACACTCTTTCAGGGAATGCCAGTTTCTCGTATCCTTAGAGAATATTAAATTAAGACTGAAAAAGAAACTATAGTTGCTTACGATATAGCATTAAAAAATGATTGAGATTTGAGAGAAAGTGTTAATTTTTATTGTCTCATTTTTAATTATTCTCCGTTTTGGTGATTACCATACACATTTGAAATCATGTTTTAGTTTGTGCAATTAACTCTCTCTGTCTGTATATATATATATATATATATATATATATATATATATATATATATATGCGTATTAGATCATGTCATTTACGAATACTTAAAGACAGGCACAATAACAATTAAATTGTAACCGTGACTCATTTCTGTAACTTATTTTGTTAACCTTTTGACGTTACGAGATTCAACAGTTCAGCTCCCGTATTATAAGCAATATCAAATTCAAAGGTCATTGAACATGACAGCGTTTTTCAAATAATTGCTTCTTAAAATGTCCCCTTTTCTTGCAGTGCTTAAGTTAGCTCAATTGCTTTAATAAGATTATCTTTAAAGAATTATTTGTTGAAATTAAAATTGATGCTCTAATTTTTAAGATATTCAGCAAATGTTAATTATAATATATATTACAATAAAAATGTTAAATTTAATAAGTACTGGTAATTTTAAAATTTAAACAGGGTATTGCACGTACTTATCATCAGAATTACCTACCATTCACTTAAAAGGCATTTCAGTAACAAATTTGCTCTAAATTACACAAGAAAAATATTAGATCAACAACGGCTTGAACGAAAATATTTTCTATCAATATTTAAATGTCTAATTATTATTTCTTCTCTACAAATGGAGAACAAATGGAATTTCATTGAGATTCACTATTAGAGTTTCGAAAATAACTGAGACTGTTCCATCTGGTTACATAGCTTGAAAGTAACATAAAAAGTTATTCTAATACTGTAACTTTATACACATTTTAGTTATAAAAAACATATTTTTTTCTGTTGAAAATCATCTTTTGCCATTAATGAATGGAAACTCCATTTCTGTAAATTTTTAATAAAATGACTTTTTACATCTCTTTTAACCATTCATATTCCATTAGAAACATTTTATTTTACATTTGTATACATTTTATTTTAATTTAAATGGCAAGTAAGTTCAAAGGAGTAAAATTTACTTAAAGTTTCAATAATAAACCAACATGCCAATCAAAAATAATAATAAATATTCCATCAAATGTGTGTATGTGCACTTTTCTTCAGAAGCGTTTTATATTTACTTAATTCAGGGTATTTATTAAGTACATAACCTTCCTTTTTCAAATAAACTCACTAAATATATGACGAATAACATTGGTTCTTGCAAGGAAATCCCCATATTATAAAAACTCCTCGTTCGATAAACAGCAAAGATACATTCTGGTTGACACCAAGATTTTATGTGACCCAAATAATACACTATATGGTAGAATAATGATATTTTCGAAGTGAAAGGTTAATGCCTTTTAATTTTAAAATAAAACAAAATGTTTTACCATATAGCATTTTTAATTACAATAAAACGTAAAGGAATTTAGAAGTTTTAAAGTTGAATAATTTTTCGAGTAGATAGAAACAACAAATAATGACTAGAATATAAAATATCAAAAGGAAATGTATTTCGAAATTAAAGTTAAATAAGATAAAGTTAAATAAGATAAAACCCTGTTCTGAAAGAAAATTCTTGATAAACGAATATGAAACCTAATAAAAGAAAGGAATTATTACTAATTTATGACCAAAAACAACTGCCTTAAAATATATAAAAAGGTTTTAACTATTTACTTAATTTTTTGTAATAAAATCGTCTTTAACCATAATTGTATTAATATCTATATTTTAAAATAATATGGAACCGGGTAAAAATTCCCTAGATATCGTTTGTAACTCAAACAACAGAGCATAATATTAAGAAAAGAGTCAGCTCGCATTGGGAACATTTTCACTTTATGAATAGGGGTCTTTTGCAACCATTTGCGTCATAATGCTTTTTGCGATCATAACTTGCTGTTTTCAATATACTGCACTAATCGAACGTATATAAGCTGAATTCATTCATAGCACAAAAGGTTATTATACAAACTAATTTGACATTTTCTATTTTTGATGATAAAACAAATTCACTGACCTACAGTTTATAACTCTATTAAAATTAGGTTCAAATTAGAAAGGTTTTAATCTTTCTTTAGTAAATAGTAAGTTATTTATTCTTTATAACTTAACCCTTATTTTCAAAAAACAGTATTTTGTTCTATTCTTTAGTGATGTTGATATTTCCAACTAGAAACACGTATGTTAGCAGTGTTCCAAAAGCACTAATAAGAAGAGATTTGTCAATGACATAGATATTCCATAACGTCAGTAGAAATGCTTTGCTGTGACTTTGACGAATGTACATTTTCAACACCTTGCGATGCTGTGGTAACCATCCGGGTAGAGATTTAATGGTTTCCTGCGCCAGAATTAAGGCTCTATTACAACTAGCAGCAGGGATCATTAACAAAAGTAATGACATTAAATTTCGAATTATCCCAACAACTGCATTAAATACACTTTCCGGTCCTCTAATGGGTGAAATACAACATTACAACTTTAGGCAAAAAGTACACCCATGTTACATAACATATTAATAAAGATTGGATAAGATAAAAATTCGTTTGCTAGAACAATTATTTCAGATATTTCTTCATGAAAACAAAGAAAGCTTTATTAATCACATTGCGATAATAAGATCTCAGATTTTAAAAAAAATTTGGTGAAACATGAATTTATACAAATGCATGCAAAGGAGTAATATTCTATTTAAGTGCCGATGTTACCGTACGTCATTATATTATTTGACACACAAAATATATCTATCATAGTATTAAATTCCTCCTTGAATTCTTTTGGAAAAGATACTGAACTGTGCATTTCATCAAGTATATATTTTCTGGCATTTGTGCGAAAAAAAACTGATTAGGTTAATCGAAAACATAGTATACATAATCGCACAATATACAAGCACTGATGTTCTTAAAATCCTCCATTTTCGAGCAGAAAAAAATAACTTAGTGACTTTTGAAAGCTTGTTCAATAATAGTCGAATTTTATCACGAGATCGTACCAGACCTGTATATGCAGATACTTGAAAGAGTATTATTATGAACTGAGCCCAGTCCCTCTGTTTATTTGAAACGAAAATTAACCATATGGGTTGCGTCATTGCAACGATAAACATGATGACCCTAAAAGCATGTTTTGGAGAATTCCATATGATTCCATTTCCGTTGATAGGGTGAAGGCATGGCATTGTTTTCATTCCCATCAAGTGAAAAAGAAATAAAATTGGCAGGAACACTCTTTCTGACAAATCTTTTGACTTATTCATATCTAATTATTCCACTATGAGCAAAGACTTCTTAACAGTCTCTGTTCTTTGAAATACAAGCAACGGTTTCAATTAGTTTTAATTTTCATGACATGACTATTTACTTGTATTGATTTTTCTTTCCATCATAAAATGGACCGAATGTTACGAATCGGGAATCGATTATTGTTAATTTTTTTCACTAGTGTCTTTTTAAGTATTATTAGTGTCAATTCTCGTTATAAGCATGCATTGCTTGTACTCAAATTTCTATTTCATTCCGAGTATTAATCGATAGAAATGAATCATTTTTATCCTGTCTTTTCTTTTACTTCAGTAGCTCAATCACAAACACAAACATGCAGTATGGTAACTCTTAACGTGCAAAAAATTTCTTCACATTATTTGGTGAAAGCTCAGTTTATCTCAATTTAATTTCTCATAAAAAATAAGTGGAGCATAATTAACTTAAAATTTAATGAATTTATCTTAATGATCCAATCAACAATAAACACAGATTAGACACAACTAACTCCGTCAAATGTAGCCACAAAACAAGACGTCGTTTTCGCTTGATGATTACATTTCAATTCGGGTGAATCCTCAAGTCGCACGCCCGCAACACATTTCGGAACTAATTTACAAGAAAACTAAACTTTTATAATGCATTAATACAATGTTAAAATGTTACATAATCTAGACAATAAGTAAATTAGTTTAATATGGTAAGGGAAGAAAACGCACAATCTTGAAAATAAACAGAACTTATTTAATTTTCAAAAATACGACTCTTATTTTTTTCTTAACATGAAAATATCTGATAGGAAAATTTTGAAATAACCTTTCATTAATGTTTTAAATTTAGTTATTTAATAACTCGTAAATTAGAAATTCATAACTTTACTAAATAATCATTTAATTATTCATAAATTTAGCCTTCATCATCTTAAAAAAATAGAAAGAAAGCACCTTCTCCTTCCCTTAGGATTACCCAGTCATCTACGTGGGAGGATGTGATCAAAAGTCTTGGGATCAAAGACACTGTCCACTATGAGTGTTGAGCTCCTCACAACAGCTTAGTCTTTAATTGGCTTATTGTGGTGGAAAGTAAACCTGAAATCACTGGCTATTTCATCATTGCACCAGAGAGGTGACATTGTTTTCTCATAGATTTCGAAAAAAGGTATTTAACGTCTAATTCTTTTATATATCTTCTTCTTTTATATAACCTCTTCTCTTAGCCTGAAGACCATATGATGATTATTCCTTTAGATTCGTTTTAGTAGAATCGTACCACTTTTTTTGAAATCGGTCTTTTCCTTCACCAACTGTTTCGTATTTCGTATGGAAGTGATTTGGAAGGAGTATCTATCTACCTTATCCATTTCCATCTGTATAATAAAATCTTCTAGCCCTTTATATCCCTTTTTTCCCCACATCTGTCTGAAATGCTTCAAATCCTTTTCCAGTCATTGTGGTTCCTCATTTTCACTGCTTCTATTTCCCCTTAGGCTTTCTGGGCAGTCACCTATTTTAGTTTGAATTTTCTCTTCTAATTTTATCTGCTTTCCTCTGCTCTTAAGCTGTTTTTCAAATTATACTCCTTCCAATTTTTTCAGTTCTTCCAGTCTACACAATTCCGTTTGATGTTTTCTTTCTCTTCATTTAAAGCACTCGTTCCTTTTCTTAATTATTGTAATTCATTTAAAAGATTAAAATCCTTTTCCTAGAAATTAAGTTGCATCTCTACTGCTGAAATTACTTCTTCTGCTACTTCAATAATGGCATTTTGCAAACATATAATTTGAGATAACTTCTTGTTTTTTCTTAAATTTTAGCTAACTTCTGATCTTTCTTCTTCAATTTAAATTCAAATACTTCCTGCTCAGACTGAGGTCTTCTACGTGAGATATTCACATTTCTTCTTCTTCTCCAATTTTAGCATTTTGTTCTCTTATAACTTCTGAGTACGAGGGCAAATATTCACGATCTGTAAGTAACCTCTTCTCCAATGCATTCAATGTTTTAACAACTATGTCTCTCGAATTTTCTACACAAGATAGAATTTAAAAAAACAGCATTTTTACTATATGTCTACCCGGATTATCTCTCCTATAATATTCTTAGAAAATATTAATCACAGATTATATTCTCTTTTCTTTTGTGTACGTTAGACTATAAAATTATTATTTACCAACCTGTTTAAGAATTTAGTTTAAATCAGATTTTTCTTCAATAAAATCACAATAAATCTACTTTCTTTCTCCGATGTTGCACTTCCGCATACTATAAAACCAAAATCTGAAATTTGTAAAATAAGGATTGAATTCTCACATTCAAATTTGTGTACCCTGATTTTAATAACTTAAAAAGAATATCTGCGAATAATAATAAATATATACAGTTTGAAATATTAAATTTATCCCCTGCTAAAATAACATTGCAAAGATCATTCATATTACTTTCAAGTTTATATAAAGGGTTTAAATTTTCAGTAACCTTTGGCACGACAAAAACACGATCATTATTATAAATATGCTAGCACTCGATAAAACTGCTCTCTTTTTGGTTTCACCAATTGCCACATATAGAACATTTTCTCGATTCGGTACCAACACTTCCGATAGTGAAACTGTCTGTGGGGTGAAATTCATGACTGATAAAATATTCATTTGTTTATTTTCACTTGCTTTCGCTAGATGAGGGAATGCAAAATGAATAGTCACGTGGTGTTTCTTACCACAGAAGGTGCTGTAGAATTGTGAATTAAAATACTTCCCACTGTAACTTACAGATTTATATTTAACCCTTTCAGTGGCACCGTTTGCACAGTGCAAACGTATTTTTCGACGTTTGCAGCGTGCAAAATGTGCCCGTTTGTGTTTGCATTCTGAACCCCCCTCTTCGATTCGGGGGCTGCTAATTCTTTAAATTGTATTTTTAATATGCATAATCAATATACCTCCCTTGCCTCTATAGCCTTTTAAAAATATATAATAACATTGTACCCCTCATAGGGTACTCATTTATTAACTCTTTTGTTGTTTTCTTTCTCTTACAGATAGCTTATTTTAATCAAGACACTTATACAATAAATCATTTTCACTGCACAACACACACTCAGACATTTTAATATAACTTAAAAAACGTTTTGAATAATTTGTAATAAAAATTTTTACTATAAGATGTCGAACTTAGTTTAACATATTTTTCACACGATGTATAAAACAAACGTATTTCTTTAAATAGTTCTGTAGGACGAAACCAGCCGCCTTATGTTTTAAAAGAAATATACACCGCTACATCTTTTTCGTGAGAATTTAATATTTTATCAGGTACCCCACATGAGCTCATTTAATAACATGAAGTCTAATACATTTCTCCATTTCAAATAGTTTTTTCAGTTCGTTATTAATCGAGAAGCTAATTATTTACGAGTTTCGTTTTCTTGGCATGATGACTTTTTAAATTCTTTACACACGATTGAACTCTGGGAGTGAATTCTCTCAATATAAATAGTTTTCTCTTTTTCATAATTACCCAGTTCATCATCTTCAATATAATTGGCTACATTCGTGACTCTTTCTCATATTAAATTTAAAGAATCTCTGATATCTATTTATATGGAACATTTTTTGGAACAAACGCTCTTTTTAATGAAAAAAAAGGAAGAACGTCCACCCTTCAGGGACTTCCACATACAAAATTCTTATTCTCTTTTGCAAAATAATCTAGAGACTTAAGTACATTAACGTCACTTTCACTTAGAGTTTGATTCTCTAGGCGTCGAATCAGATCTTACTCATCAATATCTAATTCATCTCTAACCCACTCTAATTTAATTTGCTCTGAATCAATTTGTTTCTTCTCATTATTTTACCATCGGCAATCGTTAGATTTATTAAATATTTAAAGAACTCATTATTATGTGTAAAACAACTATTATTTTTAATAAGTTCAATCAACTCAGGAATCGTTAATTTCTCATTTACAGCTTCCCCTAATTCAGAAGTTCTATTCCTTAAATTGTCTTTCTTAAACTTTTGAGCATTTTCAGTTTTAACAAACTGATAAATAAAAATCATTCAAATATTCAAGTTCTCACTTATTTCTCGAATGTCCTAGCTTTTCAATATCTACATACAGCATCTTCGCTCTAACGCTTCTCAACTACTCGTATTTCATTAAAAGTCATTTCCTGTAGACGTCAAAGATCAGTTTATCTAAACTCTATTTCTCATTTTAAAAAAAACTGTTGATTGTAAAGAACCGAAACTTAACGGATCTTACTCAGAGATCCAATCAACACCAACACAGATTAAACACAAGTAACTCTGTAACATGGAGCCTCAAACAAAACAGCCTTCTCGCTTAGTGTTCACATCTAAACTGAAGGGGTATGACACCTCATTGCACGCGCATGTGCAACAGATATCAGAAATATATAACGCATGCGTACATAAAATATCGTTTTTTTCTACAATAAATTAAAAAGATTTCATACGAAAGGACTGCTTTCAAGAGCAATTAAGTGAAAAGAAAATGTATTCAAATATTCAACAGTTCTTAAGGCAGACATTTAATAGCGCAAAAGCCCCTGGTCAGCCGTTTTTATTAGAAACAGCAAGACCTATGGAAAAGGGAAAATATCATTAGGGTTCCTAAGGCCATAGACGCTCTTACTTACCAGAAGAACATAAGACCCTGAGATTATACAGTTCTTAAAATAATTATTAAATCAACGAGCGAGGAATCTAAAAGAACTTTTCCGACAGCGACATTTTTTTATAAATTTTAAATCAAAATAAGGAGATCAATGAGTTGGTAAGTTACATTTCATGTTAGCTTAATTTTCAGACCAGGTTGATAAATAGTGGCATATTTAATTATAAATTTTATTACGACTTTCATAGAGGAAACTTATTCCCGTTTTATTATATATAACTTATTATAATGTCAATGAATTTTATTCACAGTTTTTAATCATCCAAATTTGATCAATTTTCAAAATCTTTTATCACTGTATTTATGAATCAAATAAAATTTTAGTTTTGATGTTTTTTTTTATTTTTCATTCATTTTGTACAGGATATCTAGTTATTTACAGGTATATGGAATTCGTTTGAAGATTTTACCGAATAACCTTCACCAGAAAGAGTCGTTAAATTTACAATCATTAGTTGCAAAGGCGTCGCTGTTTGGTATGTATATGAAATGGCAGGAAGTCAACAATCTATGATAATGGTTCACATAAGAAAACTGCTGTATATTACTTTTGAATGTCAGTTCTTAGCAATTTTTTAGAAAGTATTATCATTGCATCTCACCTCGTAGGACCTTCAATGAATCAAGTATTTTCATTATTTTGTCTATCCCCTGTACACATTTACTTCATATAAATATTTTTGCTTTCTAAAAAGGAATGTGATTAATTAATTAACTTTATGTTCCGAAAATAAATTATTTGAACATCAGTGACAAAAATGTACTTTCATTATGTTTAAAACCCAAACAAGAAGCGTATTTCAAAAAAATAAATAAATAAATAAACAATTTCAATTGAGTATCGTTTCATTAATCATTATGCTTTAATATGTAAATCTAAAATGGTTTCACGCATAGCAAAATAATAATCATCGGCATACATGGGCAAATATTTATTTTAAAAACCAAATGCAAATCCTACCTTTTATTTTGTTTATACCAGGTAAATTATTTGTATTTCACTATAGCATTAAAAAATCAAATTTAATCGTTAAAATATTACACGATATAAGTAAGCTCTCCAATTTCCTCATTATGAATTTAAATTGCACTTATATTTGAAATTGATTTTCATTTAACATTAAAAAAAAATTTAATTGTTATCTGTTAAAATTATTCTATTTCTGAAAAGATTTCCATTTTTATTTAGAAAAATAAAGCTCAAGTATCTCTAAAGTATACTCTTATTTTTTTAGCTCATATCTGCGAGGAATGGGTGAATTTTCTACAATTATTTCCTGATTGTATGATTAAAATATTCTGTTTGTAAAATGATAGATATGAAAAAACGAAACAATAATCTGTGTAAAACAAACTATTTGAAAATCTTCTCTAATAAAAGGAAGTAAATTATTATTTTTTTGGTTTTTACGTCTTACAGAAACTCAAAAAAATCATGTTTTCAGAAAAAATGGGGAAATATCTTATAAAATTTTAATTGGTAATTTATATTAAAGAGTGTTGAGATTAAAGTCCTACACAAAAAAAATTTAAATGAGAATTTTTCAATAAAGAGAATGAATTTAGAACTTTCACTAAAATCATTTTTCATGTATACTTTCTGGCTTTCAAATTCATTTTACAACATTTTTTAAGAAAATATATTATGTTACGTGTACAATAATATTTTAATGAGTTTTCTTCCTCTCACATTGTATGTCTGGGTCAAAACTTTAATAGCTCTCTTCTCACATTTTAAAACGCTCAATTGAGCTGAAATTTCCTATAGAGGATTGTTTTGGACGTCAATAAGATAATTTAATAAAAATTGATAAAAATCAATTAACTATAACTAATTATTTAAAGAATTAAATTTCATGCCATGTTTCTTGCCAAGTCGTCAAGGCGAAGGGGTCATTGCTTAAGCTTTCTTTTAATAACTGGTGACAATCTATAAATTCATCTTTTCCTTTATAACAGAAATGTTGCAGGGAAGCATCAACTCATGTTCGAAACAAACAAGTAAGTCGAATGTTACTGAAAGTGAATATTATCAACAGGTGAATGTTACTTAAGATTTAAGGTATAAAAAATTATGTTATGCAGAGGGTGAAGTTTGAAAGAAAACCCATGTTTAAAAGACTTGTTTTTTACGGGTGTTTTATCATTAACTCGTTAATAAATTATTCTGTTTTAACATTTGTGGGGTGCTATTAATTTTATTCTTTCATTTCACCTTCGTTTCAAAATATTCACTAAATAAAATAAACTCTATTCAGTTTTATAAGTATTTTCTTTTGCAATTCAGTAGAAATTTGATTTAAATGGATTCTTTAGTAACGGTGCTCTGAAAAGCAACATGAGGGCTATCGGTAACCAATTTGGAAGCTTTAAACATCAGTGAAGTGACGAGAGGATGACAACTGAGCTGACACCTCTTTCTCCAAACTTCCACTCATCGCTAACGAGAGGATTTGAAGTCTCGACCAATCTTAACGTGTATCAGCTCCGAAAAACGTCGGGTCCATAGTGATATCAGAGATCAAACCTAAAGAAGAACACGACCACTCTCTTAAAGACGAGGTTGGTTACAAAATGAACCTAAATATTTAACGAAATTGAAACAAAGAAATTAAATATCATTTAAGGATTTAAATTAAATTTTCTGCCGAAATGCTAAGGACAAATTTCTTTTTTTTTTTCAGTTATAGATCTGTTGATGATTTTATAAAACTCAAGTAATATACTACGTTATGTAATACTCATACTTTTGCGTTGAAAACCGTATGCATTAAATTTTTTAATCGAATAAAATATTATATTACATAACACCTTTTAATTGCATTTAAAAATGAAGAAAAAAATGTTTTAGAAGTCTTAAAGTTGAGAAGTTAATAAAGTAGAGAAAAATAACATGTAATGAAAAGAATATGTAACATTAAAAGAAAAAGTCTAACTAAACGTTAAAACAGCGTTCTGTTAGAAAAACTAGCACTTTTAAATAAAGAATCATAATAAAATAATATGAAACCTAATAAAAGGAAATTATTATTTTATGATCAAAATTGACTCTTTTAATGTATAGGAAAAACCTTTTAACGATTTGCTTTTCTTCCATAGGAAACCATTACAAATCAATATTATATTAACCTCCTATATGTTAAAAAGTCATACAGAACCAAATAAAGAATTTTTTTAAAACAGATTATTAAATTTGATGAGCATCATATCTGTAGAAATCATTTATAACGCAAACATTCAAGGTTAATATTTCTAGATTAGTCAGAGAATACAGGCCTAAATATTACGCTGTTTTTGTAGGACTCGGTCAGAATCCTTCATCTAAGGTGCGCTCGTCTATGCACTCTATGATGTACTATTCAAAAATGAAGTGAAATTTTTTATGCCATCAAAAGTTTAAGATACAATTTCATTTGATATTTTCTACTTTTCAAGATTAAAATGATTTTACTAAAAGAAAAAGTTATTAGATGTAGAGAGGAAAAATCTATTAACTTTATGTTCAAATCAGTTTTGCTTTTTTCTTTAGTGAGTATTAAATCATTTACCATATATTTTCACGAAACAGTTTTATTTTTCTAATCATGAACATTCTTGATATTTCTAGGAAGAAACACGTATATTAAAACTATTCGAAAAGCATTAATAAGAAGAGATTCGTCTATGACGTAGATATAACATAACGTGAGTGGAAATGTTTTAATGTGCTTTTGAAGAATATGCATTTTCAACACCTTGCAAGTTTGTGGCAACCTTCCAGGTAGAGAATTAAGGGTTTCCTGTGCCATATTTAAGGCTCTATTACAACCAGCAGCTGTTATCATCAACAAAATAATTATAGTTAAGATTTGAATTATCCCTAGCAACTGCATGATACAACCCCTGTGGTCATCTGAAGGTTTCCGTGAGTAAAAAGTGCACCCATGTGGCATATCACATTAATAGTTAAATGTAGGATAAAATAAAAATTCGTTTGCTAAGGCCATAACTTGGGATATTTCCTTATGGGTACTAAGTATACTCTGGTAATCGCCGTGCGATATTGAGGTCTCGGATTTTGAAACATATTTGGAGATGCATGATTTTACGCAAATGTAATCTATATATATATAAGCGAAATACCACTGACAGACTCATCACGAGATCTCTAAGACTATACAACCGATTGACATGAAATTTAGCATAGTTACTCATTTTGCGATGTAGAAGCTCACTAAGAACGGATTTTACGGAAGTCTTATCCGAAATGTAATTTTCATTCGTTATTCTACTCTTATCCATCGGTTCTGTGAATTTTGGCGACTTTATCGCCAAAAATGATATGACCGACGCCAAACTAAATATATATTTTTTTTCTATGTATACTGTGTATTGCCACCAATTAAGTTTACTTGGTGAGATTTGCGCGTGCGAAATGGAAAAATGCCAAATAATTTAATACTGAAGCACTGATGGAGAATTGGCAAGATTTTGGCGAAGGGGCTCTTTATGTGAAATTTCGTGCATGTCAAAATTAAGAAACTTACAAATTTAGCGATAGAAATAAATAAGTTTCGAATCCCACGATTGGTGAAAGTGTAGTTTAGCCCAAAAACTTAGCGGGATTTTAAAAAAATACTGAAATAGTTACTTTATACGGAGATGCACAAACGCAAGACAATCTTCGTTTACTGGAGTACCTCGCTACATGCATGAACGAACGCAAGACGTTGTGAAATACGTGAGACATTTTGGACGTCCCGACTTGCTCGACTATTTTTTTTAGTGTTGCAAAAATCTTATGATGGACACCATGTCATTGCGAGGTTATTTCATTTGAAAGTTATGCACATGATGAATCCTTTAACAAAAAGTTGTGTCTTTTTCAATATAAAGTGTAGAATGTATACTGTGGAATGGGTTTTATATATATATATGGGGTGACTTTTTACTAATTTTTTTTTATTTTTCTCATATTTTTGAAAGTAGTGGAGGATCATTATTAAAGACAATCAATTTCTTAAAATTTTAAGTTTGTATTATCCTTATCGCTTGAAAATTGAAATTTTTCTTGATATTTTACGTATAGTTTGCGAAATGTTATATTGTCGTCTGCCCTGGGAAGCGGGTGGGTATCAGCTAGTAACCAATAAAAGCACCCCCGATGCAACACGTCATAGCAGAAGATGACTCCCAACATATGTCTGTAATGAATATAAAATACTCCTTCAATTTTTCTGAAATAGTTGCTGAATTGTGGATTTCCAAACGTTTATGTTCTCTATATTTTGAAAAGAAATAAGCTATTTGGCTATTCACATACATACCAAACATTATGACACAATATGCGAATACTGACATTCTCGAAAGTTTCCATTTTTGAGCTGATTGAAATTTTTTGGAAATTTTTGAAAGCTTGCTCAATAATAATCGAATTTTCTCTCGAGATCGTAACAGAGAAAAATAAGCAGACACTTGAAGGAGAATAATTAAAAGAAGTGTCCAGTCCCTCCGTTCACTGGAAACGAAGTTTAACCACATGGATTGAGTCATTAAAACGAGAAACTAGACAATCTTGAAAGCATATTTTGGAGAATCCATTGGAAGCTAAATAATTTATTTGCATTGACAGAAAGTGGTTTCGTTATTGTTTCTATTCCCTTTCAAATGAAAAAAAAAAAAGCAAAATTGGCTGTAGGACTTTTTCAATAAATTTGCTGATTTTTTTCATGTTTAATTCTTCCCAATATGAGCTATGTGTTTTTATCAAACATTGTTCTGCATAATACAAGATGAACATTTCTTTCGTGAACAATTTTATATTTTACATTTAAGCATAGAAAACGTTGATATCTGTCAAACATTAGCTTTATTATACATGATTGAATTATTTTCGTGCTTTGAATTTTCGTTTTATCACGAAATGGTTTGCACAATAGCTATCAAAAACTGATAATTACCTTTTCCCTTTCATTAGTGTTCTTTCAAGTATTCTTTATTTCAACAATTAGTCCAGTCACTTACCCCGTTTCTATTAAAAATGGATATTTCATTCAGAATATTATTTCACAAAATTGATTTTATTTCTTTTTTTGCTTCTGTACGGCACCAGAAAACGCAAACAAGCAATAAGTTAACCTAGCAACTATGTATGTTCTTTGATAGTTAACAAACAAAGTTGTGTTTCTATTACGTATCTTCAAATGGAGTTTTGAACTTCTCGACTGTGATTACATTTTGAGCTTATTTTGGAGTTGAATAATGAAGGACGTCTGTCACAAGTTGAATAATAATTAGAAAAAGTAAAAAGGGCTTACGTATGTATGATTCATTAAATCAGCAAATTGCTAATTTCTTTAAAAATTTATAGAAATAGTCATAGTAAAATAAAATCATCAAGCCAATGTTTGAAGAAACTCAAATTATGAACTTTTAATTGTTTTAAAAACAAAGAAAGCATTATGAAACTTATTAATTCAGCATTCTCAAAAATCTAATACTTTAAAAATTATTAATAATGTAAAATACTTTTAAAAATATATTTGTATGAAATAATTATCTTAAGTATTTAGTAAGCCTATGAATACGGAGTCTTTGAGCTCTCTTTCAATGGCTGAATTATTTTGTAAAAAAATTTAGCTGACATTAAGGAATATGATAGGGAAACCAAAGGGCTGATCAATTATACTTCAAGTGCGTTTATTTTTAAAGCAAATGCTGACAAACAGGCGTTTTATTTAATTAAGTATTTCATATTAAGTGTAGAAATTTATTTCCTTATAAGAATTATTTATAATTTATTTAAAAAATGTTCGTATTTTATTTTTATTATTCAACATCGGAATATGATTTATTTCCATTCATTTTTGTCATAATATATATGAATAGAATAAAATATTTATTTTTACGATCCTTTATAACTGATGCTGTAAGGAATTCTCAATAATTCACAAACATACGGGTTTTGTATGGCGATTTTACAGAACCCCAGGTACTAGAAAAAGTCGGCAAATTTAAAATATTAGTCCCGAAGATATCGCTGTTTGTTCTTTACACTTATAGGAAGTGTAATTGTTTAACACTGTTTGTGCTATACATTTTTGAAGTAGAAATCCATTATAAGTTGTACAAATAAGAAACAAATTATAAATCATTTTTAAATGTCAGGAAATTTCAAGAAATAATTATTTTTTGTGCTTGGTTATCAGGAGCTTCAATAAACATAAACACCGGAATTGTCGATGTGGCAAATGAAATTATATCTAAAATTAGATCGATATATCAATATGAGCAACATGTTTTGTTTCTAAGAGGAAACTGTGGACGGAAAAGGATATTGATGGACAGAAGAAACTTAAGGGAACAACGGTACACATTATTCCTTGAAGACGAAATGCATAGCTGAGAAAATAATAGACGATTGAAACAACTATTTAGGTCATGCCATTTCAAACAAAAAAAGTACTTCCAAATATTCACAAATTACATTTTTATGACCATGTTGTAAAACACAAGTCCCTTATTACTGATATCAATGTAAAAACACACATAAAGTGATATCTAAAGAATTAAAACTGGAACCTTGATGACTGGCAGCATGTCATTTTTTCTGCGACAACTCATGTTTTACTTTGTCCATCACCCCCAACCAGTCAAAAAGTTCATGTTTGACGACTTCCCACCGAAGCATTCCAACCAGGCAGCTTCGGACTTCTCTAAAGCATAGAGAAAAATCTTTCTTGGAATAAGAGGCTAATTCATGGCATTCTTTTAGACCAATAATCATTTTAAAGGAGCGGCAAACAGTCGTTACCTATTAAAAAGTGGTTTAGAATCACGATCTTCCAATGGGTTCCGATCTTCACGATCTTCCAGTGGTGGAGAGTGTTAGTGACATTAAATGTCAGCATTGTTTTGAACTCTCGTCCAGTGGGTCCGAATTACAGTTGATTCATCACTTTTTTGTCATCCACTAACCAATTGGGCAAAAGAGGACGCCCTTATAGGGCTAATTAATAAGGCATTTTAACTTCTGGTTCAAGAGTGTCGCTGCATACTACTTCTCCAGTATCATCATGATGATACGAAGAGAGAAACCCTGGTATTTTGTAAATAAACTTACATTTTTTCAGCCAGTAGTGCATTTGATAGAAATCCCCTCCCTACTGAATTAAGTTTTTGCTTGGGATAGTTTCCATTTGAATCATCGGCTGTCTCGTATTGAGTGGCGGGTCTCGTCGACACGTGCACTGTAGCCGGTATATCACTAATTGTGATTTGTGTGCGTTTGTCTGAGTTAGACATACAGAGGCAAGAGTTTTTGCATTAGGATCATATGCAATCAGTAGTTATAAGATGAGCTACCATCTAGTGTTCAAATCCTGGGTCACCACTTCGCCGTTAGACGTTTTTCCCTTCGCATCGGAGGTTGTTATTCTACCCCGTTTGCTTCGATGTACTAGAGGATTTTATGTTACCCCGTACAGGGGAAGAGGGTGTTGCTAACTTTGGTAGAAGGCGTTGTTTCGAATCCTGGACCAGTGGATCCGAAGGAAGTTGACCCGTCGCTTTCTCTTATGCCTTTACCAACAAGGTTGAAAAGACGTCTCATCTGGCAAAAGGCATTTCAACTCCTCGCGCTGTTCTTGAAGGGAGTCGCTGGAAGATGAGCGAGGTCACCATCAGCAATTTTTGTAAAAGTGTTTCTGAAAAAATGTGTGAACGTGTCATCTTTGCCTTAGGAAACAGGCGGACTTTTGAAATTTTCTTGTGATTGTAAGTTCAAAACCCTTTCTATGTTATGGTGAATTGACTTTCACCATTAGTATTAAAATAATATTTTAAATTCGTTATATTTTTGCGATAAAATTACAAATCGTTATTAGAGGAGCTTTTATGACTCCCTGTGATATAAATGGCCTGCATTTCTTCGCCATTATTTTTAGTATCTCTGTTGTATTATAAAGCATAAAACAAAGTCTTATTGTTTACCGAATAATCAGTATAAATAAAGATGTATACCGCTTTAATTAAAGGATAATATTCGCAATTTTCTAGTTCCTGGTACTAACATCTTTTTTTATCATTATAAAAACTCGCGAAAGTTTCTTTCGGATTTCTTAAAAACATTTCCAATATTTTGTCTACTATCTAAATATATAGAAATATTTCTGTACTTCTAAAAAATTCTTTATTTATACGAGATTCTGATCATTATTAGTCTTTTAATTCTAATTTCGTTTTAGGCAAACAAAAATGTGAATACATAAAGCTCACATACATATATTGTCAAAAACATTTCAACAGTTAAAAAAATATAAGAATATATTTTTTTTTTATTTTCCTTAAATCAGTTTTATAATACTTTTATTTTTTAAGAGGATTTAAAGATCTTACATTAATATCCTTTAATATTCTCTGAATGATTTGATTTTACTTCGTTCATTTCTATAACAATTGTTTTCAAGAATTATGAACTTGTGTTCATTCAAAGCAACACATGAAAGAAAAAACTTTTTTTTCGAAATATGATTCAACTCTTAGTTTGAAATGTACGAACTATGAACTTTTAGCTATTTTATCTGAATTTACCTGTTACAGTTTCATTACTAGTAAAAATACTCGATCTCATTTTCATAAAAGTTTCTTTATGGAAAATGAGGAATCAAAAATAACACAATGAAGCATTATGCATAGAAAAAAATGGCAAAGTTCAATAAGGGATGTTCTGTGCGCCTCAATTGTCCAAAAACGTTCTACAATGGAGTATGGATACTAACAAATATTATGAATTAATGGCTGTAAAGTATTTGAATTTTTAAATTAATAAAAAATTTAAAAAAGTAATCCGATTGTTAAAAAATAATCTGTGCAAGCATAATATTTTCTAAAAAGTTTTTATTAAATACTATATTTAATGAGGGAAGAAAAAAAAGATACATATAATAGAAGATGTTTTTTGAGTTTTTCATGAAAGCAGACATTTCGTATGAAATTATCTTATTTCTTCAAACTTTACAAAACCTTTAATTCTTCAGTTATATCAAGTCAATTTCGGTCTCATGATAAATGATATTTGATTGCTTTTTGGTGCTTACTGTGGAGCTAAAGAAATAAAGAAAATAAATAAAAAGAATGAAGTCCAATCTATTGTGCCCAATAATGCTCGGATATGAAATAGTTAATTTATGTATAAATAATGCGTGTTGACATTAACAAAAAGACACGAATGAAAAGAAATAGTAATAATAGTAATCCTGATTCGTAATATGTCATCCATTTCATAATACAAAAAAATCAATACAAAAGAAAAAATTCAATCAAGGTATAATATAGCTAATGAAAATTGATTTCAGCATCATTCTTAAGTTATTGTAACATACGAGTATTTAAAATTAATTGCGATAGAAAACTTTATTTCGTTCTATTGAGAACAGTTTCGGATAAAAACTACGTAACATATTTTACGAACATTTCAATTTGAATAAATCAGAGGATTTCTTAGAAAGAGTGTTCATACCCATTTTATTTCTTTTCCATCTGATTGGAATGGAAACAATGCAATGGCCTCGCTCCATAAACGGAAAGAAACTCTTCAGCTTCGTATGGAGCTCTCCAAAACATGTATTCAAGATTATCTTGTTTCTAGATGTAGTGATTCAATCCATGTGGTTAATTTTCATTTCAAGAAGACAGAGTGACTGGGCCCTGTTTATAATAATTCTCCTTCAAATGTCTGTTTATGTTTCTCTGTTACGATCTCGAGAGAAAATCCGATTATTTTTAAACAAGCTTTCAAACATCTCCAAAATATTTCTATCAACAAGAAAATGGAGAATCTTAAGAATATCAGTGATCGTTTACTGTGTGATTACATTCATTATGTGTGTGATTAACCAGATAATTTATTTTTGTACAAAATTCAGAAAATATCAACATTATTTAATCCAAAGTTCTGCAACTTTTCCAGAACAACTGAACGAACATTTTTTCTTCATAACAGATGCTTTTTGGGTGTCAATTTTTGTAATGACGTATGGCATCGTCGGCTGTTTTGTTAGTTATTACTCCTATGCTTGCATTTGTATAAAATACTGTTTAACCAAATTTATATTAAAATCTGAGACCTTAATATCGCAGTGTGATTACCAGAGAATACTTAGTATCCATGAAGATATATCCCAAGTAATGGCCCTAGCAAACGAATTTTTATCTTACCCTGCACTTATTATTGTGTTATGTAATATGGGTGCACTTTTTGGCTTCGGTTACAGTGTCGCAGTTTACTCTTCAAGTGATATCGAGACATATTTTGTTCTCATATATGGGATACTTCAAAACGGAATAACTGTTCTTTCGTTGATGATCCCTGCGGCTAGATGCAACAGAGCTTTAAATCTGGCACAGGAAACAATTAAATCCCTACCCGGATGGTTACCACAGCACCGCAAGGTGTTGAAAATGCATATTCGTCAAAAGCATAGGAAAACATTTCCATTGACTTTATGGAATATCTACGTCATAGACGAATCTCTTCTTATTAGTGCTTTTGGAACACTGTTAACATACGGGTTTCTACTTGGAAATATCAATATTTCGAATTAATAAGAAAATTAAAACTGGTTTCATGAATAATATAGGTAAATGATTAAATACTTTCTGAAGAAACTTTCTTAATTTGAGTAATATATTCATAGATTTATGCATTGAAAACCAGTAAAATTCTATAATCATCAAAAATTGAAATTATTAAATCAATTTGTATCTTAGCCTTTAGACGGCATGAACGAATCAGCTCACTACAGAGATACCGACCGAATTTATTGCCTATTTTTCCCATTTTGGGAAATTATATTTCCTACTCATATATTTCCTCAATTAGCGTTGACCAGTGTTAAACTCATTCTTCAATAGTATATAGCGTTGTTTGAGTTACAAACGATAGTCCTGGTTTGATTCACTGTAAAATTCATTTTAGTTTTTTCAATTTTTTTTACCATGATTTTAAAATAAAAGATAATAATATAATCTGGGTGTTAATGGTTGTATTAAAAAAATTGCTTAGAAATTTTTGTATTTTTTGGTACGTTAAAGCAGTTAAATTTGAAATAAATGAATTTGTTTCAAATTAAATTGTTTGAAACTTCTTCAGGGTGCTCTTTCCTAATCAGAATTCAGTTTAACAAT
The DNA here is from genome assembly GCA_019974015.1 of Nephila pilipes. NCBI lineage: Eukaryota > Metazoa > Arthropoda > Arachnida > Araneae > Nephilidae > Nephila > Nephila pilipes. The sequence goes on along the minus strand of BMAW01128859.1, from coordinate 143,829 downwards.
TCAGTATGAGAGCTTTTGCTCTTTTAGTGTTGTGTATTCTAGCTATTTCTTGTTGTTTTTATCGACTTCAATTAATTCGCAGTTCGAAAACTTCTAAAACGTTTCATTTGTAAGTACAATTATAAGGTGTTGTACGGCAAGATTTTTTTGCTTTCTTTTAAAATAAAAGGCATTTGCTTTTCAATGTCAAAATATCTGTGTTATATCGTATGATATAATATTTGGTTTTATAAAATCAATAATATATCTGTAAAAAAAATTTATTTTTTCGAAACAATTTAAATTGAAATTAAATATATAGATGTACAGATCATTCAAAAACTTTGCATGCATTTCATGTATTATTTAGGTCAATTTCTCAACCAAACCGGTCCTATAAGAGACTTTTTTACTGTCGCGATATCGATCGCCAGTTTTGAAAAGGCTAAAACCGGTTCAGAAACATCTTTCAGCTACATTGATCATCGTATATACATGAATTCGGCCCGACCGCAAAACCGATCACGTCATGGGGTAGTGATGGTGGCAAAACTGCGTCGATGAGTAATCCCAATCCTAAATTGATTGCATTCAGATGCTCATGAAATTTTTTCCGTTCAAAATTTATGCATAATGAGTAATGCGACTGAATATAGTTTCGTATTTATTTTTCGTGGGTGGTATTTCTTTTAAAACCTGAACTCCAAAAATACACCTTTGCATCCTTTAGTAATCCTGAAACATAAAAGCTATACCGGTTATTTTATACAACATTTTACGGTTATTTTATACATAATGTGGCCCATGTTGAAAAGTGTATACGTAAGGTGCAACTTTGACTGAGAATGCCTTTTTGTTGCTTACTTAATGAGGATGGTGCCATTGTATGGATTCCCTATGGCGCAAGCCGAAGTGATGCAGCACTATATCAAGAGGAAACTAAAGATTTAATGTAAAACAAAACTAGAGATAAAGTAATTTATATACTGTCCCTATTTCGTAATTGGAAAAGCGTGATTAAAATAGTTTCACGGATTCAATCATACAACTCTAGTATTACATTATCATTATTGGTGAAGACCAAGAACGATCGAAATCCCTGTAACATATAGAATTTCAAAATTAGAAAAATAAAACGAGAAACAAATACACTAAAATCAAAATTAATAATTATAAGATAAGAAATTAAACTATAAACATTAAACCACACTTAAAAATATTTATCTAATAATGTTATAAATTTTACTTTCAAAAATTTATTTTGCGTATCTCATTCCAATATGGATCGATATCCTCATGCTGATAAGTAACAAAATTGTAGATATATTTTATTCTTTATTATTTTGCTCTTTTGTACTTGATATATTTCTAATCTACCCTACAAAGACGCAAAGGGGAAAGTATGCTACCATCAAATATGTTATATCCGTTCATTCTGTCCCCAGCCTAAAATTCCTATATGACTTGATGGGCTCTAATTTTTATTCTTTTATTTTTCTATCTAAATTCAACATTCATTGTTGTCTTTTTAAATGTTTTCTTAACCAATTTTTACATATTTTCCCTCTCTCTCTCTCTCTCTCTCTTTCTCTCAGTATATATATATATATATATATATATATATATATACAGATCGAGGACAAAATAATACAAACACCTGTGAAAAAGTATGACGTATTTCACACCTGCAGTACAGCCGCGCCACCTGCAACAGAAGTCTGCCACCTAGTGAGCGTGAAGAGGAAGGTATCAGTCTTTGAACAGCAGTCACCTGCGTTGCATGCGTCTATCGAACTCTCTGTGATAATTTGAAATGTCAGACCTGTCAGAGTTCCAAAGAGGAATGATTGTTCGAGAGCGTTTAAGTGGAGCATCGGTTACAGAAGCAGCAAACATTTTGGGGATTGCAAGGTGTACGGTATCAGCCATTATGACAGCGTACACGAAAGAGAGTAAGACGACGTCTTCAAAGCATAACAGGAGCCGAAAGTCAAAGCTTGCTGATAGGGATAGACGGGTCTTGAAAAGCATAATAGCCCGAAAGTACAAGCAATCGTTATCCGAGATAACATTCGAAATGAACAGTCATCTCCAGGACCCTATTTCAATAAAAACTGTCGAAAGGGAACTTCATGCTGCGAACATTTATGGCAGAGGGGCAGTTCGTAAGCCATTGGTGACAGCAACTAATGCTTTCAAGCGTCGCCAATGGTGCAGAGATCACAAAGGCTGGTCCCCACAGCATTGGCAACAGGTAATATGGTCACATACATCGTCATTCACCCTATTTCAGACGACCGGACGCATTTATGTCTGGAGAACGCCCAGAGAAGCGTTTAATCCGAAATGCCTCTTACCGACTGGGAAGCATGGGGCCCCCCTCCATTATGGTATGGAGTGCGATATCTTAGCACGGTCTTGGACCACTTGTTATTCTGCGTGGGAGAATCAAATCCAATCACTATCTAAGCATTTTAGGGGGATCATGTCCATCCTTTTGTCCAGACTATATTCCCTGAAGAGCGACTGCTTTTTCAAGACGACTATGCCCCTATCCACACTGCTAGGTGTGTTCAAGCATGGTTCGAAAAGCATGATGATGAAGTTGAACATCTTGCCTGGCCCCCTCAGTCTCCCCCTCCGGACTTGACCATTATTGAACATCTTAGGAATATTTGGAATCCAAACTTCGTTCCCGATTTTCACCTCCATCCAGCCTTTCGGAATTAGAGAGCGATCTGCAAAAGGAATGTCTTAATATTCCTTTAAATATTGTCCATGACCTTTACGCATGTATCCACGTCGCATTAAATCTGTACTTCAGTCAAAGGGTGGTCCGACCCCTATTAATAAAGATTTTCCATTATTTCACAGGTGTTCGTATTATTTTGTCCTCCATCTGTGTATATATATATGTATATATATATATGTGTGTGTGTGTGTGTGTGTGTGTGTGTGTACATGTTGGGTTCCATACTTTCATGTATTTTTTCAATTTATTTTAAAAATTCCTTCTGGCTTTTTCTCTTTTTAAATATTTTATATTATTCTTTTATAAATGTCCAGTATATATATATATATATATATATATATATACATTCTTCTCTACTGTACAAGTATTGAGAGGTTGTGATAGCCTATTGCTTATGGAATCGGATTTGTTGTCAGTTTTGTTTCTGATGAGTTGTGGGTCCGAGAGCTAATGTCTTCAAATACTCTCCGTGCAACGGAGTCGATCGATGTCAAATATGGTCTATGTCTCAAGTCCTCTTGCTGGAGTGGAATGGAAGCACAGAGAAAGTGGTTCCGGCTAAGGGCCGTCCTCGTCATTCCAGCGACGTTCAAAATAACAAGTTCCGTCGCTAACAGCCCTGATGTTGTTTCTGAATCCACCGATAAAAATGAATCCTATCAAATCAATTATCGACAGCGATAGAAGGATATTTCATATATAAAACTATGTAGAGTTCAGTTCATTTTGTAAATTATTTGATTAAGGCATTTTCCAGAAATGGATTGAAATGAAACAATAAAAAAACAGCTGACAACAAAGAATGAATTAAATTATTTCTTAATAATATATTCTTGAAAATTATGGATTTCAAAAGCGTAACAGAATAAATGGTGGAACATTGTTGATTGAAGATCAGCACTAAAAATTACTTAAGGTAAAAAATGTTTTTAATAAACACTATAAATTCATTCTCTTTATTTAAAAATTCTTATTTTAATTCCTTTTCTCCATGAAAGCTTGATTGCAACACTTTTTGATATGAATTATCAATTAAATATTTATAAAAATTTCTAAATAAAATAATATTTCTCTTTTTGATTAAAAAATTTCTTGAGTTTCTGTAAAGCGTAAGACCCGAAAATTAAAATTGGTATTTCATTTTATTAGAGACGATTGATAAATAGCGTTTTTATACATAAAATTGTTTTTTTACTATTCTATGTCTCTAATGATAGAAAAAGAATAATCTTAAAATCCTGAAAGGAATATAGAAAAATTATCCACACCTTAAGGTTACGAAAGGAGAAATTTAGCTGTAACTATAGAGGTGCACTTGAATTCATTTTTAGAATTTATAAAAATAAATAGTTTTGATATGTAGACTCATAATATTACACATTTACAGAGAAAATCTTCAATTTTAACAAAAATTAATTTCGAATGTAAGTATATTTTAAATTCAATGTCATAATTAGAGCATTTATTTGTATCATGTAATATTTTAATGATAAAAAAAATTATTCAGAGAGAGAAATAAAAATAATTTTACTGTTAAAAACAAAATAATCATTAGAAATCGGATACGAATTTTAAAAAAAAAAAAATGCTTTCACCACTAAAGACTCAATTTTTCAAAATATGTCGTGAAAAATTCCCCCAATTTTTTTACTCGATTGAAGTAAAACAAATAAAAATATTATTTTATTTACGTATCGATTTATGTATTGCCTAAAATCATACGTAAACTGGAATCTTCAAATTATTATAAATAAATAACATTATTCAGATATTTAAGCAGTGAGGCAGCCCCTGCCCCCCCTTTTTTTTTTTTTTCGTCTGAAGAATTTCAAACTATGTTTTTTTTTCATTTTTGCTTCCTCCTTGGAATGTTTTGGGTCTGTTTTTTTTCTGTTTGGAATGTATTTTAAAATTGATTTACTATTATTACCACCCAAAGGGATGTTTTTTTTAGGTGGATAACTTTTGGCGTATTAGATCACTTCAATTTTTTTCATCGTTTCCTTCATTTTTAATTACATTTAACTTTAATATATTCAATTTAATAGTTTATAGTTTGATTTAATTTTAATTATATATATCTGATATAATATTCAAATTAATAATTTGACGTTTGCTTTAATTTTCACATCGGAGAAGTTTACTATTGTCCATTTCTCGGTTCTTCATCGTTTACTTTAATTTTTATATTTAATTGAGTAATTGAGTAATAATTATAAGAAAAATTCGCACTTTGGGTAGCTGAATCTGTTGTTTACCAAACATTGCAAAACGGTTTAATTTTTTTTTTTTTTTATTTTCATTGAAATAAAAGTAATATGATAAATTAATTGTTCTTTATATTCTGAAAATAGATTAATAACCTCAAGAATTTCTATAGAGTACCGTTTCATAAAACAATACACATTAATATGCAAAAATGAGTTCAGTTTATACATGCAAATACAAAATTGTTTTGGGTTTATACACAGCAACATGAAAAGCACGATATTGTTATAAACATTGAGTTTATGCAGAATTATGCAGTTGGACTTTAAAGCTTGTAAGCCTATATTTTCCTGTATAATCAAATCAGATGTAGTAGAGCATTAATAATCTAATTCGTTTTGTAAATTTTTGAATTTATTTAAGTTGATAAATTAGAAATGGAACTTATATAACTAACATTTTCAGATATACGGAAAGATACATTAACGGAAATGGGAAAAAATCTGGAAGATAACCGAACGATAAATAAACTTTTATTTTAAACTGCTGGATGTCCTTGCCGGTGAAATTTAATTCTTTGAAGAAAATTGCACGTACTCTACTTTCCGTTTTTGTTTCTATATATCGAAATATTAATAATATGTTGAGTTTACAAAGAAGTCTTTTCACATTAGCACTTTCAGAATCATGTGTCAAATAGAAAGTTACAAATTATAGCCCTGATATTACGGTATAAAGTAGAGTGTTGAAAGGACAAGCTATTCACTAAATTTTAATATTTTATTTTTGGAGACAGGGCACGTCCTATCTCTCCCATCTTAAATCCATCACCTCTATGTATCTTTTACATAGAAACGGTGCAAGATAGGATTATGAAATGTTTATAGAAGTTAGAATAGTATATTTTACATAGTGTAATTCGCCGTTTTCTTTCAAATTAAAAAATGTTTTTATTAATTACTATTATAATTATTATACATATATATATATGTTCATATAAACTCTTAAATTATCGTTTTTGGTAAAATTTCATGGAATTAAATAAATAATTCTCAAAAAATGATCAAGCTTTATGTTATAGTATGTAATATAACAAAATATACTTGTATTTAAAAAAAGAAATTCTTAAGTTCCATAGATTTTAAAAACAGGTATATGAACCTGAAAAATCCTAGTTTTCAGAAAATAGTATTTAAAAATTTCTTTGATACTTTTATTATTAATTGAGACGTTTATTATAATGAAATTCTGCTTTGTACGAAGAGTTGTCACCTTCTTTAGCGTCATAAGAATTAACAAATTTAATTTTTGTACTTTTGTTTCTTTTTCTGGCATTTTTTGACATTTAGATATATTAAGTTTTCTGTCGATAATGCGTTCTTTGTCTAATTCCTCCATACTTTTCACACAGTGATGATGACCTTGATAAATTTCCTCTCTGCATAAAGTATGGCACTTGGTTCAACTGTATACAATAAAGCAAGGAACAGCGTCAAAAACATTAAATTTTAAATTTTTGTAGTCACAAATACAGTTTTTGATACACGAATCCACGTTACGCTATTTACCAATTCATTACGATTCTGTCTTCCCATAAAGGCATTTCTTTAGAGGCTCTGGATTTGCCAAATGTCTAAATACGAGCTTCGTGGCTTCCATTATAGGTGGAGAAATATACGTATCCGTGCTTTGGTCAAACGTTTCGTCTTTTGCTTAGACACGATGAAAGCCACATCAGGTTTCACATAAAATTGTACAGAGTTATTACTCACGACTAGATATTATTCCATTACTCGAAAACAAACACACATATGAAAATATTCAGCCGAAACATCTCGCTATATTTTTAAAGAAATCCAACATTTCCATAAGATCTGTAATTCTTATGCAAGGTCTATTCGCTTTTTAACTCGCACAGATATGCTCCCATCACAGTTTTTGCAAACAAAAAAATTATACAAAACGTACTTCAAAACATTTAATCATGTTGTATGGTATGGAAAATCTGTATTTTTATCATATTCACTACACTAAAAGAAAGAATAACTAAATACGAACTTGCACACTTCCAATATTATCATTCGGTTCAATAATAGGCTCAATACCACTAATGGTTGACTTAGATACTCTTACTTCGGGCCATTTTAAATAAGTTAACTAACTCTTTTATACCAGTAAAATATTATTTGCTAAGGAAACTATAGTACAATCTAAGTATGCAAGACAAGATTTACGAAAAAATATTTTAAAATGTTTGATAATATTGTAGGATATGCAACATCAAAGACTATTGTTCCCATTGCTTAAAATTCACGCAAGGAACATACAAAGTGTAAAAAAAAACAATTGAAATTAAGCTTATTTTTGTCATTTATTCAATCGTATGAAAATTAGAAAAGTTAAATAGAGATAATATATGGAAAGCCTACAATGAGGTGCAAAGCCACGAAAGAGGTATGCTTACATTTGTCTGTGCGTTTAAAAAGTAAAGAATTTGTGATGAGCTCTTAGAAAGAATGAAAAATTTCAGCACTTCTACTTTTTTAATGAACAAGCGTGAAGCGTTAACTATATTGGCGGAACACTTACATTTTATGCTATTTATTTATTATTTTAATAAACATTTTTAAGACATACATAATATTTATATATAAGTTAATTTTTTATTGATGCTGAAGGGACTGTTATATTTTGTTTATTTTTATGTTAACAAATAATCGTTCAATGATGCATAATTATTATATAATAAAACTCTAAATCTGTATTCTTGACCTCTAATCCTTAACTCTGCATGTAGGACCATGATTTGTTTCAAAATTTTCCTACTGTACTGTATTCTGAATCATACTCGGAGATTGATTTGACACTCCACACTTCAAGATTGCCGACCTCTAGTCTAAAGAAACAGAGTTCACATAACATTTGCTATGTATGATGTATTCAAAAAAGAGAAAAAAAATTATATTATTATCTTGTTCTGTGCAGCGTTCAAAGAGATTTTCTATCTGTATATATTTACATTAATACTTTCAAAATAAGAGAAAAATAATGTTTCAAATCAAACCACTTAAAGTATTGGTAAGTTAATTATCAATTTATATGTATTGAAAGGAAACATCTATAAACTAATTTTAGGAAGAAATATAACATACTCTTTCAAGGCATGTCAATTTTTTTTAAAAAAAAAAACTAAAATGAATGAGGGAGTTGTTTTGAAAGAAAATTTGATTTCTATTTGTAACAATGTTCCGTTTGGAGGATTAAAATGCGCATTCCATTGCATGATTTTTTTGCGTAATTAACTTTATAAATGTACTTATTAGATAACGTTCTTTATTAATACTTAAGTTATGCGGCGTATTATCAGTGCAATAAACTCTAACCATAATACGTTTTTCCAATGTATTTTATTAACTTTTTGCTGGTTAAGAGAGTTAACAGTTCCACTTTGTCTTATCATACACAGTGTTACGATAAAATCTTAGTAAAAGTGGCTGATAGAGGAGTGATTTTATTAACATCGCACTAGAAGTAACACGAGGAATATTGGCGACTACTCTCGTAATTTGGAACCTCGATCAAGAGACGAGGAAAGAATCTGAGCGAGCACCTAAATCTCTTAACTTCCACCTCATGCCAAAAGGAGGATTTAGGGCTCCAACAGATTTAATGTTCATCAACACTGGCTACCCGGCGGGTCTTTAGGGGTATAAAGGATCAAACCCACGAATGGAAGAACCCGCCGGCCGCATGTCCGCGACCATGGCTTCTAGGATTCCGCGACCGAGTTCGTTGAAGCTGTAATATAGAAAGCAGTAAGTGTCAACAAATCAGCAGTTTTATCATACGCAATATTACGATCAAACAGTGACTAAAATTGGCAGTTGCTTCTGAATGAACCATTTTTTCTAGTTTTGCTACAAAATAATCACACGCACTTATAAGACAATTTAAAAAAAAATACTTCCTGCTTTAATAGCGGAAATTAAAAATACTACTCGTATTTTGAATTAATACTTTCAGTCAGTAAAAAAATATATTTTACATACATTATTCTGTAAAATATTCAATTGTAATTCCTAATTAAAAACACACTTTTTTTAAACTTTCGTGGCTTGCAATTATGCTATTTAACAAAAAAAAAATTGTATGAGTAATACCCTTTCGAACATGGAATTGCACACATTCATGTTCAAAATTATTTTCCTTTCGATTATAAGACATTTCTGTTACAAACTCCCACCTCATTACAGGTGTAAATACTGCATAAACTTCTAATAAGACAGCGACATTCAATTTCATTGTGATGGTGACCAACTATTTTTCTGCAATAGGAGTGTAAGTGGAATCTTAATGAACACCAAGATCATTAAAGTTGTTAAGAAAACGGAATTTTCTCCTTTCGATTATATATTCTAAAAGTTTCATAAAGAGTAATACTAAAATTTTGAATGCATTTAATTTTGAATACTTAAAATCAAATTCTTTTCTTTTATTCGAAGTTTTTAAGTAATAAATAGAAACTTATTTTTATAAATTTTTGTGGAAATTTGAATGTTTTTTCACCTCTCTTTGTATCACTAACCTTACATATGCTAATTTTTTTTAAAAAAACTGGTGTGTACTAGTAATATTTCTTTGATAAAAGTTTTAGGCTTCTTAAGCCATAAATCAGTTTCGAGGAGTAACATTGATTTAAAATTAATTGGGAAACGAAACAAAAAATCAGTGTAATTACTTAACTATTTAGAGTAATTAGCATTTAAATAACACTTTTTATTTCAAAGGAACTCACGACAACTTCACCGAATCATTTTTGTTTGTTACAAAGGGGATCCCTGCACTTGCACAATCTTAGTGTGATAAACAGCAAAAGTGCATTCTGCTCCAACCATACAGCTTACACGCAATCATGTACTTATACTGCTGTTTGTAGAAAATGCAACACCATGAAAGAATCATCAGAATCAAATGAAATTTAATGCAGAAACGACTTGTACTGATACAAATAAATGATGAAA
>BMAW01128859.1:102694-128869 GCA_019974015.1 Nephila pilipes | reverse complement strand
ATATATATATATATATATATATAAATAATGAAATGCAGTAAATGCAATTGAATATTATATAAGCGATTATATTTGATTCCATTTTAAAATTCTCTGAAATAGATTGGTTAGTGTGTTTATGTGTACAAAACGAATACAAATCGAATTTCATTGATTTGTAAAGCTGTTTAATTTGATTAAAGCTGTGAAAAAACACAGGTGTTGTTTCATTGGATCACATACTTTGAAATTATGAAAAAAAAATTCAAATATTTTAAATGCATATAAATTTAAATTCTGAAAATCACATTTTACTGCTGAATGATTTTTTGGCTAGTTCTGTACAGAATTTTCATTTAGTAACGGAATAGTCATTCATTTTCTTTGAATGTAATGAAAGTAAATTCTTTTTTTAGAAGTTTTCATTAAAATGATTTTCACTTGTTTTGTAACACTCATAATGCTTAATACATGTTTCATTTTATATTTGCATCAGTACTATTTTGTTAACAAAAGTTAAATTAAGTGAAGTATAGGTTTGAAAGAGTGAAACTGAATTGGAATTATAAGAAAAAATTTCAACATTTACGTTTAGAATAATAATTAAAAAATTTTTTAATGTATTTTCTCTAAGCTCCACTTTAATTTTACTTAATTTAGAGCTTTTAATAATATAATATAATCTTTCTTTTGAAGGAAATTGAAGAAATATTTGATAATCTGACGGAACTCTTTCCGATTCAACATTCATGAATCATCAATGAAAACGGGCGTATTCTAACCCTCTCATCTGAATAGGTGACCGCACCTTATTGTATCGATTCAAAATTATCCAACAGCTCTTTTTAGAATACATGCGACAGTAATTTTATTTCTTTCTCTTCAATGGAAATTTTTCTTCAATTTTTCTTTTATTTCTTCTTATTATTATTTCTTTCCAGCACATTAGAACCAACCCGGAACGATACAATGCAAATTAACACGTAAATCATTTTGGCTACCACATCACACCCAAAGTCACCGAGTACTGACCACCGAAAAATAAACATACGATACACTCAAAGCTGCACAGAGGAAAATAAAAAGGCTGGTACATTTCCCAGATAACTCCCAGGTTCACATCAAATCCAACCGCCAAATTGCAAATACAACGAAATCGGACAGCAGTTCCAGTTTTATTTACTACTATATTCCAAGGCTAAAAATGACCTCAACAAAGAGGGGATGAGTATACTTCTCTTTCCTCTTTGTTCTATCCATGGTTGCCCCATGCACTCCAAGCTACAGCAAAGTCTAAAAATAACATAAACATAAAACGCAAAGGAGGGGATGGATTTGGGTCCCGATCCAGAGAAGAAACTGCTGTAAGGCAAATCACTCAATCTTTCCCTGAAATAACTCACACCATTAAAAGGTTCCAAAAATTAAACATACTAGAGGTTACCGATATGATAGGATCTGAGGAGAGCCTCACCCCCAAACGACGAGGTCGTCCCCCAGCACAGTAGAAACTCCTACCACCAATCATGCTAAAAATTAAAAACTACAAGGCGCAATTAAAAGCAATACATAATGTCACCTCGGATCTCCGTACAAGACTCTCCAGAGAATATATTAAGCAAAACGTAGGCTCACCTGCTGAGTACAAGTCTAGTAGATTACTTCAATAAAAACAAAAAACACGCATATTCCTCCATAGGACCCAACAAGCAAAGGCCTATCAAGGTGATCTTAAAAGGACTCAAACTGGAAACTGCAATACAGGATAGATATGAAGAACTCGTAGAACTTAAATTCAATCTCACAAGAGTAGTGCAACTCAGAAATAGAAGAAATAGATTTTCCTTACAGTGTCCTTATCAATATTTCAAGATCAGTCAAAGCAGAAAAGATATACACCATCAATAAGATTTGATTCATTATTGTAAAGATCAAAGGATAAGGATGTAGTGGAAAAATCACACAAAGCTATAGAGGACACTTCTTCCACCACTCCGCCGAAAATTACCACTTAACATCCAGATGTCCTAAATGTGCAGAACCACACTCAACACGAGACTGCACCATCACGGAACGTATTCAAGATTCTTAATGCATAAATTGTGAACATTAAAGACTTATTGTATGATATGGAGGATGCGAAAAATGCCGAAAACCCTCCAAACGAAACAATAATAATAACTTTCCTCAACAACTAAATACAGTAAATTCAAACGTCTCCTACGCAAATGCCATCGCCTTACCATAGAAGATGATGCCACTAATAAATATCCAGCCAGCTTCTAACAATTCTAAGTCAAGATTAAAATAACTCCATATTTTCCAAATAATATCAATAGAAATAGAGCCATACAGATAGTAAACAATCACATGCCAAGCAATACGTACCAAAACGAAGAGAGCGATATCACGCTCGAAATCTTCAAAGCTTTCGAACTAATACAAAATTTTGCAGAAATCTTCAAGCAGCTACCAGGCCTTCTTACTCACCTGCGGAAAGTCAAGGCAGCTAAAAGAAACACTTACAAGACCTATGCACTCGAAGAAGGTTAGTGGACAAATGTAACTCCATCAATGTACAATACTAAAGCAGCAAAAAAAAAAAAAATAGGATCTCTAATTTCAGTTTACTTGGCCTCAGACTATCTTCATGGAATGCGAGCGGAATGTAATCTCATATTGTTGAATTAGGAGATTTCATACAGAAGCATGCTCAGAAGTATTAATAATACAAGGAACACATTTGAGACCACAAAATAATACTTAAATAAATAACTATACCTCCCATAGAGATGACAGACCAAATCAGGAAGTAACCACTATTAGAACAATGATATTTTTCAGAAGTTTACTTGTGCACCTCATACTTATAAATACCCCAATTGTCCAATATTTTTGAACAACAATTATTATTGTTAACCCCCCCACACACACACACTAATCCCCCTCCAGTTTCTATCGCTTCTATTTGCATCCCTTCATCATCGAACCCAATTCAATTTACCACAGGCCTCGAATTAATTCTCAAAATCAACAGCAGTTTTGTCATATTTGGCAATTTCTGTGCCAGATGCAAAATGGGGAAATGCACATCAAATTCTACCAGATGTAACAAAATACTAAGTTTATCAAACCAACACGATATCACCATTACTTCCCCCCCCCCACACACACATACAAGGCTTGATCACAATTCAGCAAACACCATTGAATTTTAACACTTTACAAATTTTAACAACGAACTCGAAATCACTTTCCTCCACTAGCTTTCCTCTGACCACAACCCAATCTTACTAGAATTTGATTTTAATAGTCTCATACAATATAAATGAATGCGCAGTATTCACCTGCATTTCAACTTCCGATAAGAAATTAATGAAAAAAACACTTTTTATCAGCTATGCCAACATCAACACCGCAAGTGAACTTAATCAAAAAATTGCAGAACTCACATAAAATTTTCTCACCAATAACTTCAAGAAATGAAAGATACATCCAATCCAATATGAAACCTTAATTAGAACTAGAAAGAAAACTAAAACACAATTTCAAAAAACTGTAGGCCCAAATTTAAAAACAGAAATAAAGAGGATCCAAAACCAAAATATTGAAGAAGTTCATAAATTCACCCAAAATAGCTCAACCGAAACGAAACACCTTAAATCATTAAATACAGAAGAGAAAATGCGCTGGCAAATGACAAAATTACTCAAAAAGTAGAGGTGCAGTTCCTCACCTTACAAGCAACAATAATAATGCCACCGAGTCAGATATAAAAAAAAAGCAAATTGTGGCCTCTACGATCACTAAATCTTTAACGAAAACACAAAAGCGCAAAATTACATAACAAACATAGATACAACAAGAATGTTTCAATAACCCTAAGTTCCTCACTCAAACTGGAGCTAGTGTAGCTACATGAAATCCCAGATTAAATGGGTAAAGTTGGCCTTAATAAAGTTCCAGGTAAAAGAGAAATTCCAATTAAAATAATCCAAAACTCTCCAGTTAAAATTATATTCCTCCTTACCTTTCAAATTAACATTATTCATTAATTACAATACTTTTCTACGCCCTGTGAAACATCTACAATTTTTCCTCTGCTGAAATCGAGAGAAAATCTCCGCCTACCAGACAGCTATGGACTAATCGCATTGCAGTCTTTCTTTGGCAAACTAATCGAATCTGGCAACGTAAAAACAAATAAAATCCAACTTCATTGAAAACTTTAAGTTTCTAATCCCAAACGAATATGGTTTTACCAAAAAACTATCTATCTCACAAACACTCATTAAACTAATCGAGCATATTTTTTCCAGACTTGAAAACGGCAAATCAACAGCCGCGATATTTTTAGACATTCAGAAAACCTTCCACGTCTGGATTGAATCCCTCACATAAAACTTAATAAAAATTTACCTTTCCCTCTCAAATCATACACTTTATCTGTTCATACCCAACAGAAAATGTTTTCAAGTAAAAATCAGTAACACACTCTCTTCTCCACATAAAACTCACTGTGTTGTAGTTCATGGAAGTTTTATTGGATCTATTTTATATAATATTTTTTTTAAAATGATATCTCATAATACAGCAAAAAAATATTATATGTGTACGTTGCCGACACGGCTGTACAAGCTAAATTTGAAAACATAAAAACAGTTACCCTTGCACTCAATAACCATCTAGAGCTCCTTGAAAATTATTACAAGAAATGGAAAATTATTATTAACGTTAAAATGAGCAGTTGTACAATTCACAAGAAAGTAAAACTATGTCTCTCCCACCTCTGTAACACTCCCATCCCAAGAGAGAGAGAAAGAGATCTCAATTTACAAAATACATAAGAATCATTTTAGATAAAAATTGGAAAATACCAGGATTTTCAAACGAATATTAAAAACAAATTGCTTCTGTGCACTTCCGTTCTGAGATCAATATTCACCTATGCAAGTCCAGACTGCGCGTATGCGGCAAAATCAAATATTCAACATTTTAAAAACTTCCAAACCTCAACAACCAGAATAAAAACAAGAGCAATCGTTCCACAAGTAATAAAGAAATTCTTGAAACCACTAAAGTTCCTACTTTCAAACCGCACATAAAAAGTAGTCAAAAAATTCTTCACCCCCCCCCCCTAAATGACAAGAATAATAGTAATATAAAAAAATCTCGAAAACCACACAACAAGAAATTACTCTAAAAGAACAGGGAGAGTGCTACTTGATTCATATAACTCCCACACTTAATGCCTGTAATTTTTTTTAAATTTACATTCATTTTCAAAACACAACTAAAAACCTATTTTTTTCATAACTTTCTCACTCAAATATAGCCATTTACGGACACTTAAACTAAAACATACTTTTCACACTTAACAACAAATCTAGGGCAGCCAATAGGACAACTCCCCTCTGCTAGACGAAGATCAATAGAAAAATAGTATGACAGCACCCAGGCTTAATATCACTGAAATGAACTACTAATCAGAAGCGGAGCACTTAATAAACAGTCAGAATGACTTAACTATAACTTCTCACCAAATCTTACAACAAACAATGGTGCGTTCTGTGATTACGTTAAGATTTTAATAATACACCGCAGGGCATAACACTGATATTTTAGCAGTGAAGTGCAGTTTCGAAATAGAGCAAAATGTTAAACCTCATGAAACCATTCGATTGCAATTAAACGTTAAGAAATTTAGAAGTTTTTTGAGTACAGAATTTCTTTAATAAGAATAATAGCATGTATTGACGAGACTATAAGATATTAAAAAGAAAACACTTTCAAATTCAAATTAAAAACAGGGTTCTCATAAGGAAACATCGCCCTAAAAGAAAACTCTTTATAAGTAAATATGAAATATAACATAAGAAACTTTACAATCAAAATCAACTATTTTAAAGTATTTAAAATTTAACAATTTGCTTAACATCATTTTTTTAAACAATTACGAATCAATAATATATCAAATTGTTACATTTAATCATAAAGAACCGGGATAAATATTTTCGAGAAAGAAAATTACATACTAAGCATTAAATCAATGGATATCTTTTGTATCTCATAAAAATCTGCATATTATTAAGGAATTGGATCGAGCACTTTAGATTTAACTTTTATACATGAGTCGGGCTCGTTTGAAACCATTTGGATCAGAATCTCTCTTGCGGGATGGAATCGCTGGTGCTGTAAATGTTAACAAACAAGTTGATTTTGTATTTTCTATTTTTGAAGATTAAGCAATTTTACTTATGTACAGAACATACATAATTTACTTCCGGTTCAAATTAAATAGACTTTATTCTTTTTCAATGGATATTAAATTATTTAATCCTTGTTTAAAAAAAATATTTCTAATCTTTGTCATTCTTGATATTTCCAACTAAAAACCCATATGTTAGTAGCGTTCCAAAAGCATTTATAAGAAAAGATTCGTTAATGACATAGATATTCCATAAGGTCAGTGGAAATGTTTTGCTGTGCCTTTGAAGAATATACATTTTCAATGTCTTGCGATGCTGTGGTAACCATCCGGGGAGAGAGTTAATTGTATCCTGTGCTTGATTTAAGGCTCTATTACAACCAGCAGCAGGAATAATCAAAAAAAGTAAAGTCATTAAATTTTGAATTATTCCAGATATGAAAATAAAATAAATCTCTATTTCATTTGAAGGGTAAAATGCGACATTATAACTGAAACCAAAAAGTGCACCCATATTACATAGCACAATAATAAATGCAGGAACAGATAAAAATTCGTTTGCTAGGGCCATTACTTGGGATATACCTTCATGGATACTAAGTATACTATGGTAATCGCCTAGTAATATTAAAGTTTTGGATTTTAAAATAAATTGAGTGAAACTTGACTTTATACAAATGCATGCAAAAGAGTAATATCCAATAAAAGTACCAATGATACCGAATGCCATTATAACAGTGGACACCCAAAATATGTCTTTAAAGAAAATAAAATACTCCTTCAATTCTGTTGGAAAAGACGCTGAAATGTGGATTTCGTTATGTTTATATTCTCTGACTTTGGTACAAAAATAACCCGTTTGGTTAATACCGCACATAAAAAATATAATCACACAGTACACGAGCACCGATATTCTTAAAACTCTCCATCTTCGAGCCGAAGGAAATAATTTACAGATTTTTGAAAGCTTCTTCAATAATAATAGAATTTTTCCTCGAGATCGTAAAATAGAAATATATGCAGAAACTTGAAGAAGAAGAATTACAAACAGTGACCAGTCGCTCTGTGTTCTTGAAATGAAAATTAACCACATAGATTGGGTCACTACAACGAGAAACAAGATAACCTTGAATGCGTGTTTAGGAAAATTCCATACGAAGTTAAATAGTTTATTTCCATTCATGGAGTGAGGGTATGGCATCGTTTCCATTCCCGTCAAGTGAAAAAGAAACAAAATAGGCATGAACACTTTTTCTAACAAATCTGCAGATTTGTTCATATTGAAATATTCCAAATATTTGTTAAGTGCTTTAAACGGGATTTTTTCTCAGTATTACAAGACAACGATTTCCATCGTAACTAGTTTTATATTTTATACTTCTGCACATCTGTTTTGTACTTACGCATATATTATGCAGAAATCTATTTTTTTTTTTCAGTTTCATTGTACATGATTTGATTATTTTCTTGAACTGCGTTTTCCGTCTGTCATGAATTTAATTCCATATTACGATTTTGGAATTGATTAAAACTATTCCTTTTCAATAATTTTTATTTAAATATTGTTCGTGTATCTGCACTTTGTCTAGTCACGAATTACTTGTACATAAAATTTCTATTTCTTGCGAGTCGACGCAATTGATTTATTTTCATTCGTTTATTTAACTATTTATTATGCTTCTGTAACACAACAGCAGAAGTACAGTAAGGAATATATTAGTTATTATGTAGGAAAAATGTATGAATGTTTCTTAAAATAAACAGCTTTTGTCTACTAGAATAAATAAATTTAATGCGAAATGTGGGTTTTCATGCACAATTGATGGAAGAAAAAATATATTCAAATGGTCATCATTTCTTAATAATTCACATATTTAATGGCGTAAAAGTCGCATATGGCTGTACTGCGCATAAAAAACTGTAACTGTGATATAGACGTTTGAAGAAAGGGAAAAAGACAAAGAAGTAGCTCACAATATGAATGATCAAGAGTAAAAAGGAATAGTTAGGGTAACACGCTAGTTAATCATTTGTGTTTACTAAAGACTATAAAATCCATGAGAAAGGAAAAAGATCACTGGTGAGCCTAGGAGCAGTGTCGTCCTTACTTACCTGAAGGACATAAGCCACTGAGGTTGTAAAATTCTTACAAAATTATTAAGTCAATGACTATGGAATATGGAGGAACTTTTCCCACAGCGGGATTTTTTTTTTTTTAAAAAAATTTAAATCATAATATGGAGAGTAAAAACTTTTTATCGGTTTCGTTTCCAACGTGCTTACTTTTAAGCCATATTGATAGTTAGATGACGTATTAAACAATACATATTATAACAGTTTTCATAGTGGAAACCTATTCACGTATAAGTTATAATTGGTTATGAAAATATTGAATTTTACTTATAGAATTTAACCGTCAGAATATGATTAAAATTTTCATACACTTTGTTCCTCTATACAAGAACAAAAAAAAATGCCTTTTACAAATATTTATTTTTTATTCATTGCTTAAGGAATTTTCTGTTATCCATTGGCACACAGATTTTGTTTAAAGATGTTACCAAACTACTGGTACAAGAAACAGGTGGTAATTTTACAATCATTAGTCATTAAAGCTCCGCTATTTGATATATGCACCAATAGATTAGGAAGTCAACAATCTACAATAAATGGTATAGATAAGAAAAAAATTGTATAATACTTTTAACTGTCTCATTTTAGAAATTATAGGTGGTCGTCTAACAGGAGCATCATTGCAAAAAAGCAGCCAAAATTGATGATGTGGCAATAGGGAATATGTCTCAAATCACAGTTTCAAGTTGAAATGTTCGTCCAAAGATTCATAAATTAGATATTTATGGTATTGTTGTAAAGCTCATTTCTCTTACTATCGTTATTTATATAAATCAAAATTTAAATGTTCTTCAGCTCGAAAATCAGTAATTTCCGAAATTTCTTCACCGATTGCTTTGAAATTATGACATATTTTAGCATTCGATTACGCATGTGTGTTTGTGCTCATTATATAGATGTCACACCTATGACAGGTAAAAACACGCTTTTTAAACACACACACAATACCATGTGTTCGTTGTAAAAGTAACACATGCTTTACTAAATATTTTTCAATAGAATTTGTGTCTCCTGTAAAACCAACAGAGCAGAGCTCTAAGAATTATCTTTAAGGATCCAATATTTTTCTGAAAAACAGTTCAACATAATAGACTCCAATACTCAAACAATTGAAAACTTTCCGAAAAATTCTACAATACTGTCAGCAACCATCAAAATCAAGTAAGCGGGAATCACACAAAGCAAGCCATTCAAATGGGAGCCAGCAATCTTCCACTTATGACCCAAAATGCTCTAATCTCCTTTTAAATCACCATTAAATTCATTACCGTACCAACAGTAAAATGGGTCGAACGCTTAAGCGATGGCAGTAAGAGAAGCACCAAAATGCAGCATCTCTAGGCAGATTCCCGAGAGGTTGATCCTTTCAGAAGTTGTGTCTAGCCTTTCGTCACACTACTACCTTTCCATTTGACCGACTGCGCAGAACTCTTAATGTTTTGCGATGCTCTGCTTTTCAGAGCATCACATGTTTTTATCCTTCAAAGTCGAACGGATATATATATATATATTTTCATTTAATTATGTCACGTTTCTCAAAAAAAAAATACGCCCTCTGTTGGATATAAAAGAAACACAAGCTATTTTAAATATTTTACTATTCCTTTTCTATGGTTCCAATTTACTAATTCCAGTTTTATGATTCTATTTAATGTTTTTGATTGTATTGTTAAATTCAATTATCATAGACATTGCTTTAATTTCATTTTCCTTTCGTTATATCATGTGACATTACTTAGGAATTAAGTTGTTTCGTTCCCCATAGCGTTTGTTTTTCGAGTATAGTTTAGCTCTTTTTTTTAATTGTTTCTTCATTTCGTTTTTTTTTTTTTAAACTTTGTCTCCTATTATTCAAATGCAGTTGGCGGTAGAATTAATCTAAGGTTAATTATCTTTTCATTTGATTTCACATTATATCTTGAAATGGTCTTCGGGGTGATTTATTACACGGAAAATATTTTCTCTGGTTTCTTCACCCTTTCTGTCAATTATCCTCGATCTGGCTAAGAAACAAATTCATTGGTGAGCTGAATATCTGATCTGCAACTGTCCAGCTGTAGAAAATAAATCAGAGCAGAATATAAATTAAATTACATTAAGAAATTGAAACGAGTAATGCATTAAACCTTAGGATTTATTTGAAGATTAAAGAAGTGTTAAGAATTTGTACAAAAATTAAAGTTTCAAAAGTAAAGAAAAAATTAAGTGATGATTTGTTGTTGTCTATTGCTGTAATTATTTTAATTACTTTCAACAATATTTATCTTTGGATGGAGATGAAGTCATGGGGCTTTGATAACATTTTAGTGATTTTTAATTCAGAAGTACAGCTCCTAATTTTACATTAGGAGCAGGTTAAGCTGAAAGCTTGCATTCTAATTAGAGGGCAGGGGTGGTTCTTTTTGGCTAAGAGTGGTGCTCAGAGCTTTGCTAGAGATTTTCTTGGTTTTCAGGAATTTTAAATACAAACTTTTTTTTAATTTAATCAAGTAAGATTTCTCGCTGTCTGTAAGAGAGATTTGTTGTTCAGATTTAATATATTCATCTAATATTGTAGTGGAGGTTAGGCCGTATTTATTGTCCAATCTACATCGTGTAGGAGTTAAATATTCTTAGAGATTAAAAATGGTTAAGCCGAAAGTGAGCATTCTGATTGGAGGAAAGGAGTGGTTCCTGTCGACTGGGTGTAAAGCACATAACTTAGAATGATTTTCGTGGTTTTCGTGAATTTTAAATAGGAAAAATTTAAAATTTAATCAAGTAAGATTTATCGGGAACAGTAAGAGTGATTTGTTCAATTGGATTGAAATATTTAGCATTTCATTTCTTCAGAAGTGAGCAATGTCAATTGATCTGAATTTGAATTGAAATATTTCGAAAGTATATTTTTTCTCTGCTTTTAAGTTCGTATTTCTTAATGTTTTGCAGATGTTTATATTTTCGTTATAAGTTTCTTCGTTTTCAATCCCTTTGCTATAATTCATCAAAATAATAACTCACAGAAGACCAAATGTATGTCATGGTAATCGCAGAGTGGAAGTAGTGTAACGAGTAAATGCAAAACAAATTGAAGATGAACGGTATCAACGAATGGGCGATACAGAAGGGCTCAAATACGAGCGACGTGCTGCGAGACTTGAGGATGTACGATTTCAAGCATGGCGATTTTGTTCAGCAGCTTTAGATGTGTTTTTTTTTTCTAAATAAAATGAAGGAGGAGGTTTAGATTGGTTGACAGACGTCAACGAGAAACAGCAGATCAGCATCAAACACGACTCCCTGCATAGCAATCACGCTATTATAATCGCCGTGCCTTCCTGTACAAACCAGCTGATTATTATAGTTTCAGCAAACATTTTCGTATCGGCATTATTATTGAAGGGTGCCTTATTCCCAACATCTGAAATTTAACCTTTACACCTCGGCGGTACATATGCTGTACCAAGAAACTTTTTTTCACTTGCTTCGGTTGCGTTACAACTGTTTTACCAAGCTATCTAGAAACCGTTCTTTCCCGCTTTTTTTTCCGGAAGACTCTATTACGACTTTCCATCATCCTTCTTACTTGGGTGGGGATATTTTTCACCAACGTTATCAGTTATTGTGCAAATTCCTTATCATTGGCAACCTTTAGGAACAACCAGTTTAGGCTTTTTTTAAAAATCAATTCGGTGACTTTACGTGGTCTATGAGCGACACATTTTTCTTTTTCTCTTCTTTTACCTTCGAATTTATAGAATGCCTCGAAAATTCCTTACACAAATAAAGATTGTGAATTTGATGAAAGATTTAGATGAAGAAAATTTTGATGATTGTGATTTAGAGTTTGTAGATGAATTAGAAAATAGCATTTTCGAAGATAATTATTAGATGGATTTAAATGTATCAGCTAATTGTGATGAGAAAGTAGAAAACTTATTTTCATGGATTGAGACAGAAGGCTCGGAAGCGATAAATGTATTTTCATTTTTATATAAAGTTGAATTAAAAGGTGATGCCACAATTACAAAAATGAAAATAAATTTTTAAATTGATGTTCAAGGATTAAATTTTATCAGTTCTGGTTGAAGAAACTGAAAGGTATGCATTTGAAGTACTTAATCTTCATGGAGAAACATCTGACAAAAGAAAATATGTACTTTCATGGAAGCCAAATGATAAGATTGAAATCTTTTGGTTTAATTGTAATCATAGAACACGTCGAAAAAGATAGAATACAGGATAATTGGATAACTAATAATCTGATAGAAGCTCCATTTTTCAGAGAAATTATGCCCCGTGATCGTTCCCTAATGATTTTGAAACTTTTACACTTTTCCGATAATAGTTTAAAAGGAAGCAGAGATTCTCCAACTTACGAGAGGTTGTGGAAAATAAGAAAAAAATATTGTTTTGGCAGAAAATTAAAGAAGTGTATGATCCCACAGAAAATTTTGCTTTTGATGAAATTATCATTAAAATTAAAGGAAGAGTATTATTTAAACATTATATTTCAAAAACAAGAAAACAGTGGTAGAAAAATGCAGATGCCACTGGTTATACTTATAATATGAGAGTATGTCTAGGTAAAGATAAAAAAAAAGAAAGACTTTCAACATCTGCATCCTATAATGCTGTATATACAGTGACAGAGTGTTTAATAGATAAAGGCCGTAAAACCTTTACGGATAATTT
This sequence comes from Nephila pilipes, assembly GCA_019974015.1. NCBI lineage: Eukaryota > Metazoa > Arthropoda > Arachnida > Araneae > Nephilidae > Nephila > Nephila pilipes. The sequence continues at coordinate 115,875 of BMAW01128859.1, read as the reverse complement.
CTTTTCCTATCCAGAACTGTTTCGTGATCTCTTTTAAGAAAAGAAAAAGATGAACTCCTGTGGAAATGCACGATCAAACAAAAAACATTTTTCAAAAGATCTGGCTCCTTCTAAAATGAAACAAGGAGATATTGCAGTGAAATTTTGCAATGGAATTACAGCCATGAGTTGGAAAGATTAGAGGCAAGTATATATACTGACCATTATGTACAGTCCCCAAAACGAATTATTCTATGAAGAATGAAAAATATATTAAAAAACTTGACGGTGACGTTGCTGAATGTGAAAAAGAAAAATTAAGTACTGCCAAGAAAAAAGATGGGGCAGATTAAAAGCACATGAGATATGTTGATTTATGTGACAGCATGACATCCACCTACACTTTTGCTAGACGAACTAGAAAATAAACAAAAACATTATTGATTAGCGTCATCGACATTGCTGTTATGAATGCGTTTCTGATATTTAAATCATGCCAAACTTCGTAAAAATTCAGTTCAAAAGAAATAAGAATGAATTTAAAAACATCTCTGTGTTAGGAAAAATAAATCAAATAAATGCAGAGTCTTCAGTAATAGTAATGAAGAAAAACGACAGTAAGTTTTCTCATTGGTCAATTGATGAAAAGAAAAGGTGAGAAAAAAAATATACAAAAAAAGAACAACTATAATCTGTAAGGAATGGAAAGTTGCTCTTTGTATTGACCAGAACTATTTCGAAGAATATCACACAATTTATTTAAAATTTCTTAACACACAGACAAATAAAAAACAAATGACCAGAATGAAAAAAATCAAAACTGATACGTTTTAAAAAAAATGAAAGGGAAAAATAATAAAAAATAGTTCTTATCAGAGCCAAAAATTTTGAAAAGTAGAACTCACTTTTCTACATTTTTAAAACAGATATTTCAAAATCATTGGTTGCAAAAGCTTTTTCAATTTTAGATATAGGTTTCTCTTAAAAACAAAAACAAAAAAAACATTGAAAAATAAAAAACAAATTAATACATTTTTTTTTCCTTTGAGATTAAAGATTTATAGAGAGATTTAATATAAAAAAGTGTTACATATTATTTTCATTGGAATACATAAATTAATTGAAAGTTGTGTCTTAATTTGCTGTTCTTAAGATTTAGTAGCTTTGAAACACGTTCAAGTAAGGCGAAAATTAATTTTTTTAAATATCATTTGATAACATTTAATCATAAAAGGGCCTCGGTTGCTAAGTACTGATGTCGCAAACTCGTAGCCGGCTTGAGTCGTGAGTTCAAGTCCTGTCAACTGAAAACCGGCTGCTAAATCTGTCGAAGTTCTAAGTCCTTATTTTGGTGTGGTGTGGAAGTTTGGTGAGTGGGTGCTGTCCTCATCGCTTGGCCAATGTTCAAATTTATGAAATCAGTCATAAGTAGTATCCCTATTATGTGCTTCAGAATGTGATGTTATAGTATAATCAAATCAAATTTATCACAAATTATTTACAGTACATTATTTTTTTGTGTGCATTAAAAGGGCGTTACTTTGAAAAGAAAATTGTTTAATAGTAATGTTCTACATACTGTTCTTAAAGTTTTTTCTTCTTTTACTTATTTCGTCGAACAATTTTGAAAACATAAGGTATTATTTTTTATTATAAGGCTTCAATGTTGCAGTTAAATATGCCAGTTGCAATAATGAGACCACAAATAAATTATACGCACTAAAAATGTAAGTTCATGATTCAACTATCGTAGTCTCAGAGAGTGTAGTCAAGAGATGAGATTACAAAAGCTATTAAATTAATATTGTTTTAATGTCCTTGCTTCCAGGAAATATTTTAATAATATGGTATAGGTGTCGCTTTCTTTTGCTATTTCTTTTGTTTGAAAATGTTAATTTACGCAATACACGACTCTAAGTTATGATAATTTTTTTTAATATTTAAGACTAAAAGATAATTTATTATTTTTAAGGAACATGAAAACGTTTCACAAAAATGAGAATAATATTTTAAAAATTGTAAAATTATTTTACTTATTAATAGTTTCATAAAAATTTTCTCATACTTAAGGCATATTAGCCTATATTGCTCCACATCCTTCCTCAATCTATCGCATACTTAAGCAATGGTTACAGTAAATTCTTGTGTCAGAATAAACTATTTTTAGCAATTTGTGCAGGCTAAAAAACTAAGAATGGAGCAAATAAAAGATATATATCAAATAATTTTTACTATAATACATGATTTCTAGCCAAAACGCCAATCATATAAATTCTACATTATTAGTATTTCTGAAATGCTGTTCATCAAACTTTAGAAAACGTATTTTCAACTTTAAAATTTATTTAAAAAGAGACATCAGTGCGCGTATTAAAAAAATTACTAATACTCATTAGTCAAAATATGTATTTGAAAGTTTGTAATTCATTCAATTAAAAATGGTAACCAGGAATTCAGAAAAAATTATTGTGATATGATATGGTGCCAAATATTGGTACCTTTCTTGTGAATGATTACTGACTAAGATTCAGCTTACTATCTCCCCTTTTTAACTGGAAAAACTTTACAATATCACATATGGCGGATTGCGAAGTCCCTGTATTCCCAGAAGGAGAAAGAAAATTTTTCCTCAATCCTAAAAGAGCTGAGTGGAAGGGATATTTTGACTTGAATCAGCCGAAATCTACGGGTTAATGCAGAAACAAAAGGAATGTATTGTGCACCCGAAATAATTACAACTGCCCCAACGAAGAACCACCAGAAGAAAAACCAGTTAATGGACAACCATACAAAGAAACTATGATAGGAATAATGTATACCGCGCAACCCAATCAAGATGAATGCTTCTTTCTTCGCATGCTGTTGATAAATGTGCTCGATACAACGTCTTTCAGCAATTCAGAATTGTCAGTGGCATTACACATGCCACTTTCCACAGTGCATGACAAGTTTGAATTGGAATGATAAACGCGTGTAGCATATTACATCCAAATCAAATTCGAGCATTGTTTGCACTCATATTGACCACCTGCTCACCTTCATTTCCGTCAGGGTCATGGGAGAAGTAGATATCGCATATGGCTAAAGATATTTTCCTTCCAATGTACAAGGAAAATTCAAATATGAACATGGATAACATAATGTAACAATAGCATTCCCTCCCCCCTCCTATAACTCCTGAATACAAGGACAAATATAAAGGATTTTAATTAAAAGGTTAAACATTGTATTCAGGTTTTTAACCATTATGTCTCCCGAAATTTCCACACAGAATGGATCCTCATTAAAAGACCATTTTAATTATATATTTAACCATCTTATCTCTCCTGGTATTTCTAAGAAAATGTTCCTCACAGATTAAATTCTCCTTACTGTTGTGAATGGTAGACTCAAAATTTTCTATTTCGTAAAACTGTCTAAGGATTTCATCTACATCAGATTCCTCTTTAATAAAGTCAAAATGATTCTTATTTTCTTTCCCTGATGTTGTACTTCCAGTTAATATAAAATGAAAAACTGTATTTTATATAATAAAGTCTGAATTTTCACTCCGAATTTGCACTGGTTAATAACGCAAAAAATATATTTCCTCCTTATGATAATTGGAACCCTGTAATATTAAATTTATTATCTGACAAACTAATATTGCAAATACCATTAATTATTAATTTCAAGCTTATAACAGATCAATTAAAAAGTCCCCAGCCTGACACATAGATGGCGCTACTAAATTAAATACATATGTTTTTAGTTAGCCCTAACCCTCAAAAGATGCGTGTATAAATTTGACAACTGTCGGATCATTAGTTTGTGAATTATAGCATTTTGAGTGAAGCAACTTTTGTTATTGTGAAAAAAATGGATAAAAAGGAATTATGCAAGTTTAGACGTGGCGAAATGAGCACCGAAGACGGTGAACACAGTGGACGCCCCAAAGAGGTTGTTACCGACGAAAACATTAAAAAAATCCACAAATTGATTTTGAATGACCTTAAATTGAAATTGAATGAAATAGCAGACACTCTAAATATATCAACTGAACGTGTACATCCTATCATTCACGAATATTTGGGTATGAGAAAGCTCTGTGCAAAGTGGGTGCCGCGCGAGCTCACTTTTGACCAAAAACAACGACGAGTTGATGATTCGGAGCAGTGTTTGAAGATGATCAAACGTAATAAACCCGAGTTTTTGCGTCGATATGTGACAATGGATGAAACATCATTTCACTCCGTAGTCCAATCGACAGTCATCCGAGTGGACTGCACACGGTGAACCCGCTCCAAGCGTGGGGAAAAGCAAAAGTCGGCTGGCAAGGTTAGGGCGTCTGTATTTTGGGATGCGCATGGAATAATTTTCATTGACTACCTTGAAAAAGGAAGGACCATCAACAGCGACAATTACATAGCGTTATTGGACCGTTTGAAGGACGAAATCGCCGAAAAACGGCCGCATTTGAAGAAAAAGAAAGTGCTGCTTCATCAAGACAATGCACCGTGTCACAAGTCAGTGAAAGAGATGGCAAAAATTCATGGATTGGGCTTCGAATTGCTTCCTCATCCACCGTATTCTGGCCCCCATCGACGATTTCCTGTTCTCAGATCTCAAAAGAATGCTCGCTGGGAAGAAATTTTCGTTGAATGAAGAGGTGATCGCCGAAACTGTTTTGAAGCAAAGGACAAATCGTACTACAAAAATGGTATCGAAAAGTTGGAGGGTCGCTATAATCAGTGTATCAACCTTGAAGGGAATTATGTTGGGAAAAAAAACTAATTTTGCCAAAAATATGTGTTTTACTATGGTAGGCCGCGGACTTTTCAATTGACCTGTTAAGAAAGAGTTTAATCTTGAGTAACCTTTGGCATGACTAAGATGTTCAATTTACTAGTGCAACTCTTTCCTTTATTAGTTATTATCTTTTTCTTATATATTTCCTTACTAACACATAAGGATACTCATACTCAGATTATAAATATGAAATTATTTAAACTAGACGTTACGATATTCATTTCTTCAAATGAAGAAATTTAGCTTACTGAATTCTTTTGAAACCGAATGAAGATCCGTTGTCTAATATCTATCTTTATGAAAGTATAAATTTCCCTCATCATCATTTACATAAACATATAGCAGTAATCTATAAAACTGATTTTTTTTTAGTTTCACCAATAGCCGTAAATAGAATACTTACTCGATTCGTTATTAACTCTTCATATAGTACAGCTGTTTGTGGGGACAGATTCCCAACTCACACCTTATCCATTTGCTTATTATCACTTGCGTTTGCTGATTAAAGGGATGTAAAATAAATTGGTGTATCTTAAAATATAACGACATTGTTTACGAGAGTAGATAAAATAATTTCATATGAAAAGTCTGTTTTCATGAGCTATAATTTGAAGAGAAAATGTAACTATGCATAAGTCAAAAGTTCGTAATAATGGAGATATTTAATGGAGCAACAGCCACTAGTCTCCAGCGTTTACTAAAAACATTTAAATCAAAAGAAACAATTTCAAAAGCAAAAAGGTCACAAGAATGTCTAAGTTCTCAATGTAGTCCGCACTTACCTGAAGAACGTAAGCTACTTGGGTTGTACATTTCCTAAAATAATTATTGAGTCAACAAGTGCGGAATCTAAAATCACTTTTCCTACTGCAAGATATATTTTTCATAAAATTAATATCATGGTAAGGAGATCAAAGTATTGGTACGTTATGTTTTATACGTGCTTGTTTTTTAAACCATGTTGATAAATAATAGACATATTTAACTATAAATTTAATTACAGTTAACGTAGTGGAAATTTATTCACGTATAGGTATAATTTATAATTTATAATAAAGTTTTGAATTTTTTATTTACAATGTTTAACTACCAAAATATTATCAATTTTCATAACCTTTCGTCACTGCATTTAAGAATCTAATAAATTTGTTTTGTGATGAAATATTATTTTTCATTCATTGTGTAAAGAATTCTCGGTAATTTAAAGGTATATAGAGTTTGTATGAAGATTTTACCGAATAACCGTTACTAGACAGAGTCATTAAATTTACAACCATTAGTCCCGAAGGCATAGCTGTTAGCTATATACATGAATAGAATAGGAAGTCAAATATTATCTATAAGAGGTAGGCTGTTGTATATTACTTTTGAATTTGAGACTTTAACAATTTTCGAGTAAAGCGTAGTTGTTGGTTCTCACCTGGTAGATGCTTCAATGAATGCAATTATTTCCATTATATTTTCGATCAATTCTAGATGTTTATTTTAAATGTCAATATTTCCCTTCTTAATATAATGAGATCAGGTTTTATATTCCGAAAATAGATTAAATGAGCACCAGTGATTAAAATTTTGCGCTTAGGTTTGAAGCCCAAACATGAAACGTACTGCAATAACCGCAAAAAAAAAATTTCGATACAGTATTCTTTCATAAGTTAATATGTATTAATATGTAAAAATATAATAGTTTTATACACTCTGTAACAAAAGAAAAAAGCACCAAGAAGGAGTTATCTGATGGAGACAAAAATTGGCAGATAGGACAATTATGTACAGAATAAAAAATGACTAAAATTTCAGAAACATTAACCTAACATCCGAGTTACATAATTTAATTTTAACTTCACAGTTACATAGTTAAAAAGTAACGAGCTCGATAAGGTGTTGACCTAACTCTAACCTGAATGCCAGCTGCCGCACGACGTAACATAGAGTGATAAAGCTTCCTGGTGGTCTCTTGTGGTATTTCTTTCCAAATTTGCTCCAATTGTCGGGCGAGGTCATCAACATTCCGTGGGAGATGCAGTCGCTTTCCCATCATATCCCAGATACCCTCGATTGGAGAGAGATCTGGCTGGCAAAGGAAATGTTTGACAAGCTGTAAGACAGCTCATAGCAAAACGTGCCGTATGTGGTCTGACATTTTCTTGCTTAAAAAATAAAGCCAGCCTTCTGCAAAAGGAACGGTAGCAAAACAGATCTCAGAATGTCGTCGACTACCGCTGTGCTGTAAGTGTGTTTCTAATGACCACCAAAGATATCCGGCTATCAAGGGAAATGCCACCCTAGACCAGGGATGGCGAACCAATGGCACGCGACACAATATTTTGGGCACGCCACCGATCGCAAAGTTTACTAATGAAGCATATTACGGACGAACGAGAGTGATCCTACGTTATGGAGTGTTTCGTTATTTCAATCTTATCTACGAAACAGATCCAAAACTTCGAAATGACGAGATGAATGTTTTTTTCACATTTTAATAAATCATACACACGCATAATTCTTATCAGAATTTACATTCTCTTGCAAAACTTTCGTTACAAGCATTATTTTGTTACAAAACTTTCGACTACACTCCCTACAGAAACTAACAAAAAGAAATGTTTTTATATCCCTCCCCGTCTAGTGTCGTAACTCTGGCACCCTCATACATCAAGTTTCATAACACGGAGTGTTCGAGAGCGGGTCGGCGGAAAGGAAGCGCACTCTTTTCTTACTGTAGTCGCATGGTGGACTAAAGTTGCTAATGACGGATAGTTTATTTACGCTAAGTAAAATGGCGGATAGTTTATTTACGCTAATATGACTAGTTGAGTAAAAAAACAAAAAGTGCAAGATAATAAGTGTATCAGAGAATTTCAAACTTGGTGGACTGAGAAATATGGCATGATTAGTAAGGGCGACAAAGCGGTGTGTGCTTTATGTTCTGGAAACATGTATGTAGAACATCGTCAGTAAAACGGCATTTTGAAACAAATCACAAATTCGTTAGTCAAAAAAGCGAAAAAGAGCAAAATGAATTAATTGCAAGGGCTATGAAAGACAGAAATAAACAGTCGACGTCTATGACTAAATATGTTGGCAAAAATTGGCATACGAACGCGGCAAGTTACTCGGCTGGAAATGTCATTGCTCGGTATAATAAACCTTTTCAAGAGGGAGAGTTTTTGAAGGAAGTCTGGTTAGCCTGCGCGCCCTCACTTTTTAATGATTTCAATAATAAAGATAAGGTAATTCAGCGCATCAAAGATACTCCTCGATCTAGAAACACAATAAAAGAAAGAATATTAAACTGGCAGGAAATGTAGCAGTTCAACAAAAAATTGACATTAACTCCGCTCCTTTTATATCGCTATGCCTTGACGAAAGCACGTCACTAAATCTGCACGTTTAGCTGTTTTTGCTCGATATTCAGAGGGAAACGTTATTAAGGAAGAATTAATTACGATAACATCGTTGCTAACATCTACAAAGGGCACAGATATTTGCATAGCTGTTAAAAATTCGCTTGCTGAGAAAGAAATTGATTTGAAAAAAATTGTTTCAGTAACAACTGATGGTGCTTCAAGTATGGTGGGCAAAAAATGGTTTCATAAGTTTATTTCAAACAGACGTAGGACATTCGGTTCTTGAATTTTCCTGTATCATTCACCAACAAGCCTTGCGTGCTAAGAGAGGTTTAACATCTCTTGATAAAGTAATGATAGTAGTCACAAAAATAATCAATCTCATTTCGTGGCAGGCTTTAAATAAGCGAAAATTTGATACTTTGTTAAATGAAGTTACCTCGGTGTATAATGGCTTACTGATGCATAATAATATTCACTGGTTGAGCCGCGGAAACGTTCTTCAAATATTTGTTGATTCCTTCGAAGAAATCAGACTGTTTCTGCAAAATGAGGGGGAAATTGAACAATTCCCACAGTAGTTGGATGTTATGTGGCTTTCAAAATTGATGTTTTTTACAGACATATGCCAACATTTCAATGAATTGAACGTGAAGCTTCAAGGCACAAATAAAACAATTATCGTCATGATAGATCTCATTCGCGCTTTTGACGCTAAACTGCATGTTTTCAGGAACGATATTATTACAAGAAATTATAAGTATTTTCCAAACTTGAAAAAAAAATATCAAAGATTTAAATATACATGTGGAACCAGGCGAAGGAACAATCACTGAAGAATTTATTTCTGTTAATGATTCTTCAATCAATAAATATTCAGTGAGATTTTCTCAATTCAAAGAATTATCGGAAACACTCAAGTTTATTATGTACCCTTATGTGACTTCATTTGATAAACTGAACTTGTCCGAATTCGATTGGTTGGAAATTGAAAAGTTTGAAATGCAGATGATTGATCTCCAGTCTAGCTCAATATGGATTCAAAAGTTTATTGAAACAAAGAAAGTGTTGGAATTAATTGAAACCGAAAGATTGACAAACAATATAAGTAAAAATGCCAATAACAAAATTTTGGAAAGATGGAATTCGTTACGAGACACATTTAACTGTTTGAAGAAGCTGGCTCGTGCTCCATTAGTGCTCGTGCTGACTCCCTTAGAAACCGTTTGACAGATGATTCCAGTTCAGCATGTGTTCTGCTAAAAGTAACATCTTACAATCCTAATATAAGTTATTTATCATCTAATCTGCAGCAACAGAAGTCACAGTAATGTTACTGTATTTTTAATTACGCGTATAACTGAGACATTACAAAATGTATTTTTTGTAGTAAATAAAGAGTTTTGAGTTGATGGTATTTAGCAATATTATTTTCCCAATAATCACGAAGTCAAAATTATTTGACGGCACGTCTATGACCTCATTAAACATTATTAAGAAAAAATGGCACGTTGATACATAAAGGTTCGCCACCCCTGCCCTAGACCATAACTCCTGGTTGAAGGCCTGGGTGGCGTGCAATGGTGAAAACAGGATCGGCACGCTGGACGTCTCCAGACACATCTTCGATGATCGTCAGGACATAGTTGGAAGAAGGATTCGTCGCTAAACACTATACACCCTCTGTCAGCATCATTCTAACCTAATCGAGCCAAGCACCACTGTAATCTGGCTTGACAGTGTGCTGGCGTGAGTGCCAGTTTGCGTAATGGTCGGTATGAGTATAGATTTCACTCTATCAGCCGTCTATGAATGGTCATGGTGTACACTCATATTCGGGTCGCACGTCTAATGGTTCATAACGATGAATCCGGTGCTGTGACAGCCGATCTGACAACCACTCGGTTCTCTCCGTCCTCTGTGACCATAGATCGACCGCTACCATCATGGCACTGAAATCTACCATTGTCTACCCATTCTTGCCAGCATCTTCTAATCGTCGCATCGCTTCGACCCATATCACGAGCTAATCTCCGATTTGCTCAACTTGCCTCATTCACTCCAATGATACGACCTCTTTCAAACTCTGACAGTTGCTCATAATGAGATCGAATAGTGCGGCGAGGCATTTTTTTTCAGTCGTTAAAAGGTATCCTAAATCGGAATGCAACATAAAAGTTGACCATTAGATCCTGAATTGCTTCTTATATACAACTGAAGAGTTCCGATGCGCAGTAGCTCTTACCATTCATTCATACCAAATTTTTATCATTTGCATGTTCCGTCCGTCATTTGCATAAATTTCATTACAATCGGAACATCCTTCTTGGTGCATCGTTTTTTTTTTTTTTTTTTTTTTTTTTAAGCAGTGCACATGGAAGAATGAAAATAATCTGTATGAATGAGTAATTACTTATTTGAAAAATCAAATTCAATTCCTAACTTTTGTTTTCTTTGTATCTTCACTTGAAAAACAAAGTGCTAATTATCATATATATATATATGTTGTGTGTGTGTGTGTGTGTGTGTGTGTTTAGAATCCTAACTACAGAAATGAGGTAAATGGCTCGCTTTAAAGATGTTTAGCAGTTTTCTGGATTCAGTAACAAAACGGATTTTCAGAAGATGGCATTTAACTAAACCATATATTATTGTACAGCATTTATTAAGTTAAAATAGAATTATTGATTAAACATATTAAAGAGCTATCAGATGGCACGTCTTTCTCTATTGGTCGCACTCTTCTATCTAGCTTGCGCTTCGAATGACTAATGTTGGAAGGCGTCTCAAAATATAAAATTCCTACAGCTCGACCACTCTTGAGCGTCCGTGACCTCAGCGACATCTGGTGATGACTTTACATTCTAATAGAACACAGTTTACAGCTATCAAAACTACGAAACATAAATATTACAAAAGAAAACTTTAAAAACAAATCAAATGGATTTGCTATTGAGAACATAAGGTTGTCGAATTTTATCTATCTAGGAGAGAAATATTTCATTAGATCAGCAGAGCTGGTAATTACATTTGAGCCTGCGTGATTGCCTACTTTCTATAACACATATCTATATCTGAGCTTAATTTTAGCAACTCGATATGGTCCGACAAATTTAGATCTGAGTTTGAGGCCTACACCAAATTGTGTACGTTGGACCACTGCTAAATCATCAATCTGGTACTATGGAGCCTTTTTTCTCTTCCTATTATATGTTCTATGGTTCTTAGACTTAATTTCTTGAATACTTCTTTTTGCTTCTGTTCAAATGCTTTCTTTTTGGTCTTCCCCCCCTCCCTCATATTTGTGGACCTCGACACCCTCTTCGGTAAACTATAAAGAAGCTTGTTCCAAAATGTCTGTGCCTATGATAGCTTCAAAGTTAAGATGCTCAGTCGACACGAAATGCTATGTTAAGGAATAAAGGCCTTCATCTATAATGAAGTTATGTTCAAAAGAACCTTTCGTCAATACTTAAGATTTACCTATTCCGGATAGAATATTACATTTCTTAGAAAACTTTTGTTGGTCGACAATCTTTGTACTTACGTCTTCATGGATGAGACTAATTGGACTTCCAGTACCTATCAGAGCGGAAATGGTTTTTGTCACCAAGAGTAATATCTTTTAGAGGTAGCCCTTTATGCGGGACCACAAAATAGGTTTATACTTCAAAGTTCGATTGTTTCTCAGGTTCCGACTCTTTCTTTACTTCCAGAAAGTTGTAGCGTAAATGTTTAGTAGAATTACAAATGAAACATTTTCTAGTTATTTGTTTTTCAAATTCCTTACTCTAATGAGTCTCATGGTATCTACTTTCAGGATTGAAATTTTCATTTCTCCTGTGGCGATTTTCACATCTTCCGAATTTAACGAACTTATTCGGCAATCTGGCTTCTTGCTTCCGAAAAGATGGTGAAAAGCATGGTTTCGACTTTAATGTCCTCCGGACAACTTCAAATTCCCATTGTTTCTCTGCTAACTCCTCTGGTGAGTTGATACTGGGCCATTCGTCTAAATGATTCTCTTTAAATTCGACGGGAGTTCTTTTCTTCATTTGATCTGTTATTATCAGATCTCGCAACTGGGCAAAGGTTTTGACGTTAAGTCCCTCACTCCATCCATTAAAGAATGTTTGAATTTCTTGGTAGAAATCTTGCCATGTATTCTCAGCACTTTTCTGGTGAGTGACAAATAACTGCCTAAACTTCTCAGAAGTTAATTTGAATCTTTGAGTAGCAGTAGCTTCACATGATCATAACCTTTCGTCCTTTCTTCAGGCTCTCGAGCAATTAGTTGCGTTATTTCTTGTGGGAGTAGACCCAACAGATATGTAACCCAAAACTCTTTAGGTACGAACATCATATTAACTTGGCGCTCAAATAATATCAAATATAGACTGATATCTTCTTTCATATTGAATTTATGTAGTAACTTATTCAATTCATTACTCGGTGTACGAGTAATTAACGCCAATGTTCCTTGACTCAACTTAATCTGGGCCTCGATTCTTAACTTCTCTAATTCTATCTCATCTTGTCTTCTCTTCTCTGCCAGTTCCAGTTCTCCTTGTTCTTTTCTTTCTAAGATTATATTATCATACATCCGTTTTGTGTCTTCCTCGTCATACCGTGTGCCATTTATAATTAAATTTTTCAACGTTGGTTTAGTCATTTCAGCTGTTGCTTCTAAACTTAATTCTACTGCTAGATTAAGCAAGTCCTCTTTCTAACCTTTCAATAAATAAGATATTTTGTGCGAATAAAGTTTGAAATATTTTATAACAATTAGCTATTCTGAAAAAAAATGACCTCGTAATTTTTTTTAATTCAGTTTGTGACATCCTATTACCTCGGATGTTATCTTGTGCCATCACTAATATCTAATATTAAACAATATGACACTAATAATTACAGAACCACCAAAACAACTTTCAACATTTATTAATATATAACCACTAAGACAATAATAATATAACTCTCCTGGTCAAGTTTATTAACACCTTAATTCAACCCACCAATAATAATCTAACAGCTTCTTACCAACTGCAAGTCTTAATCTGGAAC
>BMAW01128859.1:70815-101941 GCA_019974015.1 Nephila pilipes | reverse complement strand
ATTCATAGACACATTTTTTCAAAAAAAAAAAAAACTTTTCACAATAGAGAGATAATACTTGTGCGATCACACCAAAGATTCTTTTGGATTTCTTGGCTGTTCTCTGTCTCTCAAAGGCACACTTAATGGTAATTTATCACAAAATATAACTAGATTGTAACTGAAATCGGACATTACAACACTACGAAGTATCCAAATAGGCACTTCAAAAATCGGGATGATTTTTTTCACTATGTAGAATGTAGAACTCTTTTCACATATCACAACACTTCGAAGTATCCAAAAAGGCACTTCAAAAATCGAGAGGATTTTTTTTCACTAAACGAAATGTAGAATTCTTTTCTACTGGATGGCGTTTCGACAATTAAATCTTCTTATCAGAGACAATTTCAGGAATGCGGGATGCATTTATCATGAACTCCAAGAACACGAAGTACTTCTTTCCTCGAACTCCTAGTGCAGGGGTCACTTTTTCATTCCATAAACTCCTCTTCAAAACTGTTCCAAGAATGCAACGTGCATTAATTTTTTAAGACAAAATTTCCAGGATGATAATGTAGCAGTGAGACGGCAACGTGCGCTGAAATCTGATTGATGAGTTATTTTTCGATCCCAGCCGAAGCCGCCATTTTCTTACTCTGTAGAATCCTAACTACATAAATGTGGTACATGGCTCGTTTTAAAGATGTCTAAGGGTTTTGTGGACTCAATATCAAAACGGAATTTTAGAAGATGACATTTAATTAAACTATATATTATTGTACAGTATTTACTAAATTAAAATAGAACTATTGATGAAACATATTAAAGAGCTATCAGATCGCACGTCTTTTTTTGTTGGTCGCACTCTTCCATCTAGCTTGCACCTCTCGTGCTTGCGCCTCTTGAGCTTGCGCTTCTTGTGCTTGCGCCTCTTGTGCTTGCGCTTTCTGTGCTTGCGTCTTCCTCGAATGACTGTGTTGGAAGGCGTCTCAAAATATAACAATCCTACATATATTCTTCTCTACAGTACAAGTATTTAGTGGTTGTGGTATCCTAGTGTTTAAGGAAGCGTACTTGTTGTCAGTGTTGTTTCCGTCGAGTCATGGGTCCGAAATCTCATGCCTTTAAATACTTTTCGTACAACAGAATTGATGTATGATGTATGTTAAATCTGGTCGAGATCTCAAGTCCACTTGTTTGCAGCGAATGGATGTTCAGTTTGAGAGATTCCAGGTAAGGGTCGTCCTCGTCATTCTAGCGACGTTCAAATTATGAGTATCGTCGCCAACAGCCCTGATGTTATTTCTGAATCCACTGATAATAACGAAACGTATTAAATTAATTCTCGAATGTATTGAAGAAGAATATTTTATATATAAAACTATGTAGAGTTCAGTTCGTCTCGTAAATTATTTTATTAATTTAACTTCCAGAAATTGGATCGAAATGAAACAATAAAAAAACAGAGGAGAACAAAGAATGAATTAAATTATTTCTAAAAAATGTATTCATGAAACTTATGAATTTTTAAAAGTGTAACAGAATGAATGGCAGAATATTTTTGATTTATTGAAGCATTTATGTGTATCATGTAATATTTTAATGAAAAAATTTGCTTTTTTATTGCAAGAGTGAAATACAAATAATTTCACTGTTACAAGCAAAATAATCATTAGAAATTAGAAACGAATTAAAAAAAACTGCTTTCACCACTGGTGAACTCAATTCATCAAAATTTGTTGTGAAAAATTCCACCAATTTTTTTTTATCGAATTGAAGTAAATCAAATATAAAAATTAGGTATTTTATTTACGTATCGACTTATGTTTTACCTAAAATCATGTGCGAACTGGAATCTAGATAGAATTAAAAATGAATAACATTATTCTGAATTTTAAGCCGTGACTTGATACAAGGAGAAAAAAGAAATACTCAAAAATAAAAACCGATACGCACATATTTTGAAATGAGTTTGTTTGTATCAGACTCGAACTTATTTCTTTATCGAATGTAAAACCTTACAAGTATTCAAAACCAAAAAAAAATGGGAAATCAACAATCTCAAAAACTTGTTACAGATATAAGGACTGCAAAAGCTCCTTTTATATACTGGCTACTTATTTTAAAAATTGGGGCTCAAAAACAAATATGGTGTGCTTACACATTTCGATCCATATATGGTATTTACCACGATACACGCGAGAGAACACATCAATATTAAAATGAGTACGTTCTACGATTCAATTGTGCGTAGGTTTAATTTCTTTTTTTATTATTATTGATATCTTCAAAAAGATAATAGTCATTGTTGCTTTATATCCATAAAACAATAAAAACAAACAAATGCAGAAAGATTCTATTATATCTTAAGGGTTGTTATTCATCAGGTTGAAAATGATTTTCTGTATGTAATTATTTGTATGTTACAGATTATCCATAATATTACATCGTAATCGTATCTATAGAGACTTCTCGACTTTAATTTATATAGATCAGTGCAGAAAATTATTTTCTTACATATAAATATTTGTGTATGACGCTTATATTTTATAGAATAACATAAAAAAAATTTAAAAAGCAGTGATGTAAATTCTTAAAGGTTTTGAGCCACTTTGCTACACTTTTTTATCGATGACTATACAGCGATGATGCTCAACAAGAATTCCATTTGTTTTATTTCATAAGTGTGTAATGAAAATGTCTTTTTTAATTGACAGAGAAATTATAATATATCTTTTATCTTGTTTTAAGCTATATATTTGTATTTTAGGTGTTAAGGTTTTTACCACTTTCGAAGAATTGTTGTACATCAGTGTTTCGTTCCCATAATACTGTGTGACAATCATAAAGTTAGAAATTATACACGCAGAATAAAATGTTGACAAAAATACCTTTTATTCCTAATTATTCTTTAATGAATTGAAGTAAATTTCAGATGCTTTATGACAGAAGTAAGATATTTCGGAATATATTTTTTTATAGAACATGGTTTTAATTTAAACACAAATTTAATGTGTATTTTGGAACCAAACTGTCATAATCTAATCAGGCATCCTTCTTGTTATGTCTGAAATACTGTTCATCATATTATAAAGTTTGTCTTGTGTTTCATCATTATTGTCTAACATTTTTTTAACTTATCCGTTTAAAACTCGTATGACATAGGGTTAGGAACCACTGCTTGTTTGTGTTGTAATTCAAAATTTGATTTTTATATAATTAAGGTTTAACACAGACATTTCATATCTTGTTTTCTTATAATGTACCCCAAACATGTTGCATAAATTTAAATAAATATTTGGTGCAGTATATTCAGATTTTATTTATGCATTAACTCCAACTTTCATGAGTACAGAATAAGTAAAACAATTTCTTATGTATTCGATGCATAGTACAAACACTATAGTTAAGTATAATTCATTAATTTGTAAAAACGCTTAAAAATTTTCATCACAGAGAAAAACGAAGTACTGAAAAATGAATACCCGAATGTACTAATTTTGAAATGCGTATGTTTGTATCAGAATCAAATGTATATTTATCGAATGTAAAACATTACATGTATTCAAAACCCCCAAAAAATGGGAAATCAACAATCTCAAAAACTTATTACAGATATAAGGACTACAAAAGTTCCTTTTTTATACTGGTGTGACATATTCAATTTTTAAAAACAAACGATTGTGATACTTTTTTAAGATTTTATCTGTCCAACTTATAAAGGCAGACGATTTAATTTAATGTGATACTTTTTTTAAGATTTATCTGTTCGACTTTTAAAGGCAGACGATTTAATCTAATGTGATGCTTTATTTAAGACATTACCTATTCTACTTTTAAAAGCAGACGTTTTAAACTTAAAGTAATACCTTTTTCAATATTCTTTATTAAGATTTTTTTTTGGCAACACCAGATCATAGTTTTGATTTTAGATAATTTACTGGCAACGGATATGATTTTTAGTATTGAGTTTGGTTCCAAGAGGTAAAGACGAACGTTGATAAATGGTTTTTGAGTAAAATTGTCTTGAATTTATGCTTGAAAAGATGTGCGCAAATTAATGTGATGTCCTGAAAACAAGTCATTTTTATTAATAGCCTTCAATACAGTACACTCGCTACGTATTTTAAAAATTGAGGCTCAAAAACAAGTATCGTGTGCTCAAATATTTAGTATTTACCATGCTACACGCGAAACGCATAAATACTAAAATAAGTACATACTACGATTCAGTTGTGGGTCCAATTCAATGTTTCTTTACATATTTTTTTATTATTAGAAGCATCCTAATTTAACTGATTCGCTAATATTTATTTAAAAATAATCCTTTAATTTTTACTAATAATTTTATTTGGTTAGATCTGAGTTTCGCCTACTCCTTGGCGATTGGAAACAAATGAAATATTCTGGTTATGTTGATGTATAACATTGAGAATTTTCAAATTTGAATGAATGATGAATACAAATATTCTAAATGTTTTTAGACATTTTAAGACATTGCGCATTTGAAAGGTTATATTGAAAAAATATTCAGAATGATTCTATTATAAACTGCTGTTTGTAGAAAATGCAACACCATGAAGGAATCATCAGAATCAAATGAAATTCGCAGCAAATGTCAATTATAGGATATTATGCAAATTAATAAAGTTTCAGAGCCATCGCGCGTGCGCGGCGCGCGCAGCGCCCTCTGAATTGATGCTGAAAGCGTATAAATAAAGTGCTGTAGCGGGACGTTGAAAAAAGTCTATGATTATTTGTTAGTGGCAAACGTTTAGTGAGACCTGAGTATGCCTCCACGACGGAAGAATAAGAAATTCAAGCAACTTACGGAGTTTGAACGAGGGAGGATAATCGGCCTTCGAGAAGGAGGATTTTCCTATCGCGCAATAGCAGCTCGTATGCAGCGGAACAGTTCCACAGTGATGCGAGTTTGGAAGCAGTGGACCGACGAGCACCGAACAACTCGAAAAACAGGCACTGGACGACAGAAGGTGACGTCAGAGCGCGATGATCGACACCTGCTCCGCATGGCGGTGAATGATCGCACAGCTTCCTCCAGGCAGCTGGCAGCACGTTGGTCTACTGCTACAGGTGTACAATTGTCGGCTTCGTCAATTCGTCGTCGTCTGCTGCGCCGTGGATTGCGTGCAAGGGTGCCTTTATACAGGATTCCCCTCACGGCGAATCATCGACGGCTGCGTCGGCAGTGGGCTCTTGAGCACAGAGACAGGCGAGCTGATTGGCACCAAGTTGTCTTTTCAGATGAATCACGCTTCAATTTGTGGACCCATGATGGCCGTGTTCGTGTTAGACGTTATGCCGGTCAACGCTGCCTTCCTGAGTGTATTATTGCACGACATAGTGGTCGAACACCCGGAGTTATGGTCTGGGGTGCGATTTCGTATCATGGACGATCCAATTTGATACGAATTGAGGGTAATCTCAATAGCAACAGGTACGTCCGTGAAGTGCTACAGCCCGAAGTCGTTCCTTTCCTTCAAGGCATCCCTGGAGCTATCTTTCAGCAGGATAATGCACGCCCACATGTTGCGCGGACTGTTCGAGACTTCTGTTCAGCACAACGCATGCAACTTCTTCCTTGGCCTGCTTATTCACCGGATATGTCGCCTATTGAGCACGTGTGGGATATGGTTGGTCGGCGTCTCGCTCGTGATCCGCGTCCTGCAGTTTCCAAAGACGAACTTTGGTTGCGCATACAAGCGATATGGAATTCTCTTCCTCAAGCAGATATTCAACATCTGTTTGACTCCATGCCACGTCGTATAGCAGCACTTATTGCAGCGCATGGTGGCTGCACCAAATACTGATTTCGGACGCTTAATTTGTTTCTTTTGTTTTGAAAATTTCATCATTTATTTGTATCAGTACAAGTCGTTTCTGCATTAAATTTCATTTGATTCTGATGATTCTTTCATGGTGTTGCATTTTCTACAAACAGCAGTATATTTCAAGAATTGTTATTGATCAGTTTAGAAAATTATTTTCTTGTAAGTAATTATTTTTGTGTTGCAGACTATCCATAATATTACATTGTAATCGTATGTTTAGAAAATTCATGACTTTAATTCGTACAGATCAGTGTTGAAAATTATTTTCATACATGTGAATATTTGTGTATGATGCTGAGAATATTTTATAGAA
This sequence comes from Nephila pilipes, assembly GCA_019974015.1. Taxonomy (NCBI): domain Eukaryota; kingdom Metazoa; phylum Arthropoda; class Arachnida; order Araneae; family Nephilidae; genus Nephila; species Nephila pilipes. Next base: position 95,794 of record BMAW01128859.1, on the reverse strand, counting down.
TAACATTTTGGTACTCAAAGTAAAAAACTATACACACAGAATAAAATTATTCTTTAATGAATAAAATGCTTATGACAGGAGTACAGATGCTTTATGACAGATGCTTTTTTTTCTGTAATTTAACTGTCAATTGATAAATAATATACTTTTTTCAAAATTAATTTAACATTTCTTCAATTTTATACATGCGCCACATACTTCTATAAGAACTATATAAAATATATGAGTGTGAAACTTATTTCTTCTGGAGCTAAAGATTTCATTTTTTAAAAAATGTTCCCTCAAATCCCTCAAATCACTAAACGCAGGAGACAAATCGCTCTGGAAAAAGAAAAAATCACTCAAAAGGAAGATGTTCAGTCCCCCTCTCCAACAGCCATATTCCAAATCCGAGTCAGACGAGTTAGTTTTTATTCCAAAAGTAAATCTGCAGGCCACTGTACTCCCTTAAGGCTTTAGCAAAATCACATAACACACATAGACACAACAGTTCCCGACACTATTGAAATTTTTTTCAATAGCCCCATACACCTTATCCGTACTAGAATACGTGTGGCCAAATGAAATCAAAGATTACATCCGTAAAATTCGCATTAATGTAGCTCCAGGTAAAGTCAAAATCACGTAATAAAAGGCTCAAAAACTTCTCATCTAAAATGATTTTCCTCCTTTCCTTTCTAATTGACATTATTCTTAAATTACAACACTTTCTTATGTCCTTGAAAACCTCTACAATTTCTTCGATACTAAAACTGGGGGGAACTCCCCGCCTACCAGACAGCTATAGACCAATCGCATTGCTCTCTTTATTTGGCAAGCAATCCGAAATTGTCTAATTAAAAAACAAAACAGCTTCATCTAAAAATCTAGTTTTCTGACCCCAAACAAATATGCGGTTTCAAGGAAAAACCTGTCTAACTCCTACCCACTCATTAAACTAACTGAGCTTATTTCTTCCAGATTCGAAAACGGCAATTCAACCGACCACCGGTTACGGTGTTTAAACATTTAAAAAGACATTGAACGAGTCTGAATAGAAGGCCTTACATACAAATTTATGTATTTACATTTACTGCTCCACTCATATACTTAATCCATTCATACCAAACTGAAAAATAGTTTCAAGTAAAAGTCCATCACACATTCTCTTCTCCACATAAGACTCACTGAAGTGTAGTTCAAGGAAGTTTGATTGAGCCGATATTATTTAATGTTTTCCTAAATAGTATCCAACAATACATCTTAACAATATCAAATATGCACGTTGACGAAAGGCTCTACTAGCTAAATTCAAAAACACAAAAACAGTCACCCTTGCACTCGATAACCATCTTGAACTAATTGAAAACTATTACAACAAATGGAAAATAAAAATTAATGTTCATAAATTAGCAGCAGTATTATTTACAAGAAAAACTGTGTTTCTCCCCCCTCCCTATCTTCTACAACACAGCCATCCCAAGGTCTCAATCTACAAAATACCTAGGAATCATTTTACATAAAACGCTATCTTGGAAATCCTGTATTACACACGCGAAAGAAAAATTAGGAAGAAACTCGATACAAAATATATCCCTTAATATGTTGGAATATCAAAATGAATATTAACCCTTTCGCTACCGGAGGGAGAAAAAAGAAGTGTTTCTCTGGGCCCGCGGCTTCTTACCACGGAGTGTCACTCTGGGCCCAGACGATTTTAGATATTACGCCTAATTCTTGAAAAAAATTTCTTTAAAATCGGCTGTTCATTAAAATATTTTGATATTTACATATATTATTCAAAATGCATTAAACTTAATATAACATATACAAAAGAAAAAAAAAAGATTTAATCGAAAATTGAATGTTTTATACATAAAACTACATAAAAAATCATACTTTTAAGAAAATACAAAATATATTTAGATATGTTACATAAATTTGATGGTGTAATGATATACCAGTACATGGAATATATAGGCTACATCTATAAGAACCGTATGAAGTACATGACTGTAAAACATATTTGTTCTGGAGCTAAAAAGATCTCGTTTTTTGAAAAAAATATTTCTATAAGAATAATTTTAATAGGTAGAATTTTGAGTTATTCTTGGAATTATTTAGTTTAGTTACATCATGAATTGTACTGAATTGAAAAAGCATGAGTTTTTTTTTTATTTGACAGTAAAATTTTAAAAAAAATGGAAAAACTTGTGAGTGAGAACAATGTCTCTTTTTTTTTTTAAATTTAGTTCATGTCAATTCATTCTTTACCATCAGATTTTTTTAAGCAATAATTTTGGAAAAAAGATGTATGTGACACATAGTTGCTTATGATAAATGCACAAATCTACAATGCAAGTAAACTTACGAGTTAAGATGAGTTTGCATTAAAATTTTAATATTCCATTGACAAAGAAAACAGCAAACTGTTAAAATCAAAGATTGGGTGAAACAACTTAATATAGCATTATTTTCATGTATAATTTTCTCAAAAATAATACATACTGATGATTTCTTTTTCCGACTTAAGTAATGGTTGATTGTAAAATAAGGAATATTTTTGATTTTGTGCAATAAAGGTACGATAATAACATATCTATAAAATGTAATACATTTTGTTATAAAGATTTTATTTTAAAGATATAGCTTTCTGGAATTAAAATTCCAACTTCTGGTTTATCTGGCTTCAGAAATTATTCTGTTAGTCAAATTATTATTTTTTTATTTGATTAAATTGCAAATACAATCATTATTTCATAAATATCCTTTTGCAGAAATTTTTCATTACATTTTTATTTTATTATTCAAAGCGACATAGCAATATGTAATCTAATGTTGGTTGAACACAAGACCCTTGATTGAATCCCTAAGCATACAAAAATTGTTTTTTCCTCGAACTTGGTGCAAGCAAAACGCTGCGAAAGTTTAGAATTGACCTAGCAGGAGGCAACGAATAGTTTGAAGCTTTGGGGATGGTGGGGGGATAATAGGATACTTTCAAGTTTTAAAACCAGTAGAAAAAAAGGAGCTGGTTTCCACACCACCCTAGGGATTCAGACCAAAACAGTTGGATATTGCTCGTCTTTCTTTTTGAATGTTAAATAGTTCCATTTTTTGTACATATTGCTCACCATAAAGGGTGTGTTCTTTATATTTAGAGCAAAAAAACACTTTAATTTTGCGCTTACAGCGAAACGATGAATTTTGGAAAGCTCTAATGCCAAAGTTAACAAAATTTTATTTTAAATATATATTTACCTGAAATTACTGTCGGAAGAGCGCCTCGAAAGATGTCTTTGAGAGAGCCATCTGAAGTAGAAGAAAGAATTAAAAATAAAAATAAAAAGTGACACATTATTTTTTGATAATGTTTACATATTATCGAACAGCATTCCAAAAGAACTGTACGTGTTACTTATGTATAATTATACTAATATTCTATGGATTACTGCATAAAAAGAAATTACTTTTTTATCTAATGTATATAAAAGCTTAAAAAATCAGTATAAAATGAGTAAGATACAATATCACACTGGCAGGCTCCACGATTTTTTAAGCTACACGTACGATTCTTTTTCTTGGCAACCAATTATCTTTTTCCTTACTGTTTAAAAGATGCCTATGAGAGAGCCATCTGAAACAATTAGAAACGAAAAGTTACTGATATTACATTCCAATAAAATTTACATATTCTCGAAGCGGTTTTCATAAGAACTGTACGAATTATGTATAAATGAAATTATTTTGATATCAAATGCATATGAAAGGGAATATATATATACTTTTATCATAAATTCACATTCTTGGGCATAACATAGCCATATTTGGTTTTTGTGCCATAAACCTCTACATGTATTGGAAGATGATAATGCAGCGTAATGTGGGGAAATATTACAATATCCATATGACAACATTGAACTAATGTCTCTATCAAATGTTTTTTTTTTAAAATGTGACACCTAAAGATAGTGTAACTGGCAACCCTGTTATAAATGATTATGTTATTAACTTCGCACCTAAAAGCAACTCGATAAATATTGGCGACGCCCCTCACAATTTTGAACCCCAGTCAAGTGACTAGGAGCACACTTGTGATCTGAAATTCTACTCTCCATACTCCCCCCCCCCCCACGTCAATGTGATGACTGGGAGCCTGTACAGATGTAACGCACATCAACTCCCCTAAATGGCGGTTTTTAATAGAATCAGGACTCGAACCATGCCTCGATGAAAGAAATGTTATGACTATTCGGCTACAACGACCAGTAATTATGTGAGAATATAATGAAGAAGGGGGGGGGGAATATTTTCAACAAAATGTATAATTCGTTTCTCTAAATTTACAACCAATAGACTTATTTTTTTGTAGTTACTTAAGCCTTTCTTCATGTTATTTACTTTTGCTAAGACTGTCGGAAAAATTGAATCGGTAGAATTGTTATTCCATTCCCATATGTGGGTAATGGTGGACGCATTTGTGACATCTTCAGTATCTTTACTTAGGATCTGAGTCATCGGAACTCCAAGAATGCTCATCCTAGAAAGAAATATTTTAGAAAATTCAAAATAGTTTCTTTCGAAATTATAGAATGACAGCAATTGCTATGAATGCCGATGGGTTATTATTTCGTGACCGAAATCCAAATTTATAACTGAAATTTCAACTTATCTCAATAACAATAAAATTAGATCTGAGTCAAGATTAATATTTACAAACAGAGCGTGTGAAAAACATCGGTTTCCGATGATCACGTAACTTTCCTACATCAATATCATACGCTCTCTTACATTACTAACATTTCGATCTCATGCAATATGTTGGTTTATATAAGACACAGTTTATTCACAAGGTGAGGTTCTTAAATCAAATAACGTCAAAATGTAACTCAAAAAGTTAGCTGAAGGGAAAAAAAAGCACGAGAATCAAAACAGTTTTATTTTCTCTATCTCTTTTCAGACAAATCATGAAATTTGAAAGACTTCTACAATTAAAAATTATGTTTCTTTGCTTTTTCGAATTTTACACATCATTTGCATTTTTAGAAAACTAATTTTTAATCTTTCAAATGTTCCAAATGAATCAGAATCTTTTCGTTATTTTTCTTTTTTCTAATTTAAATGAAAAATACTTTTGTTTAGTTATAATATGGGAGAGGGGAACCCTCTGATAAACCAAAAAAAAAAATTAATTTTGTTATGGTAATACTGTTTTATGTTAGATAGTTGTTCTGTTAAATTCAATTGCAATGGATATTCTTTGAAATAATTATAAATCTGAGCTAATATGTGTAAAATATATTACTCTCAAACTATAGCGCTTATTATGTTAAAAAATTATTCGATGACTTGACGTATCCGTTAGGAAATTGAAAATATCCGTTTTAATTTTCAATAATAATAATAAAAAAAAACGAATGTTAGCGAGTATAAAGTGTGAAGTTCTACACTGATTAATATGTTACATAGATTAATTATTGATTAATTCAATTAAAATTTTACGCGATTTGTTTTCGTACACCAGTTATATAAAAATAAGTTATATGAAGCGCCCCCCCCCCCTGTTACGGAATTAATCATTTATGGTTAAATGCAAAACTTATTACAGTAATCATTTGCAATAAATCTATAATTGTACAACTTATGTCTGAAATTATAAATGTAAGACATTGTGATGCAATGTTTAAGCAAAAACAATGGGATGTGATGTAATGGTAGTACTTAGTGGCGCAAGAGCCAGATAGAGCTATGCTGCGCCAAAAAAGATGTAATTGTGGTCCAAACATTTGGAAAATGAAAAATAGGTAAAATTTGAATGGCAAAAACAAGGGTTAAAAATAGAAAAGGATCGAAGGGGTATCCAGGGGGGTGCGTCACCCTTGTTCATCAAAGACGGTAAAATCCGTGGGAAATAAAAATAAAAAAAAGAGCACAAGGATGTCTTGGTGTCTTCTATTAGACTAAAAAAGGCAAGTTTCTGAGGCGATAAAGAAATACAAAATATAACAAGTGTTGCACCAGATAAAAAAAACACGCAGGGATCAAAAGTACATTTTTCTGTGATTATCAGCTTATAGCATCGATAATTGGGCTTTGAAATGGTTATATTCTTAACGAATATGGAAAGCACATTTCCATAAGATTTATTTGTTCAGTTTTCTTTATGGAAAATGTATAATAATTTTCAAGAGATTATGAGAAGAGGTGATTTAAATACAAAAATATTAATTGATCTACATAATCTTTTGATAATATATATATTAACTAAAAATTTAAAAATATAATGTATACTTATAATTACATTTATGACATAAATAACACTTATTAGCAAATATAATGTGTGTGAATTTGCTTATTTTCAAGTTCAAATGATGTTGATCTCAAAAGATTGAAATTTATTTCCATTTTTTCGCTTCCATTATTTATTTATTTGTTTTTCATTCTTCTTTATATACCAATATTCTCAAAGAAAAAATCACAGTTGATTGAAGCAATATTTTAGTTTTGTTTCTTTCATACGAATACAAGGAATATTATTGAGCAGTTAGAAATTTGATCTCATGATTCTACAATATATTACAATATATTGTAGAATCATAACAATAAATTGAAATATGAAAACAATGTATTGTACGCAATGTAAAATATTTGGAATTCAGTTTAAGTAAGAGTACTTTATTATTAATTTTTCAGTGGCTCTAATACTTTAATTTTGTGAGATGCTTAATTCAATTTCAAAAATAATAATAAATAAATAAAAGAAATTAAGTTAAATTTTTATAAAATTAACTTTTGTTGGAATAAACAAATTAATTCAGTACATCTTAGTGACTAAATTAAAATTTCACATTTTATGCTTCACCAAATAGCAATTTGCATTTTGTTATATTTTTAAAACGTTAAAGAAATTTAAGTAACTTTTAATTGATTTCGGAAAAGTTCAATATTAATTCAATTCATATTCTCTCTTCTCTCCTTTCACTTCACTGAATTAAGACTTATTTTTAAACACCTTTTCAATAACACAAATTTACCATTATGCACAAATAATTTTTTATGAACACACACAAAATATTCCCAAAGCGAAGAGTTTATTAGTGGTTAGTTCGTGAGCTTCGCGTATGTTTCTGTTAATCATAAAGTTTCTCCATTATTTACCATTAATCACAATTTACAAGTTGCTATAGTTTCATTTCAGAACGCAATTGTAAATGTTTGCCAAAAATAAGCATTCCTCGCCAAGAGTACGTTCTACAGAAAAAATATCCTGGCGCCATTTGTTGCAGATAGTCCGAAGTACGCCAATAATTAATAAAAATTCATTTGAAACTTTAAAAAATTGATTCATAACGACATAAAACTATATTCTGGCTACGCTATTCAATACAGAGAAGTGTATACTTCTAACTGATTCAATTTTGATTGAATCAATAATTTTTTTTCTTGTAGAGAATGAGTTCCGACATTTCGTCTTCTATACTTTAACATAGAAAATTGAAAATCCATTTTACATAAAGGCAAAAAATTGCAATTTTTTTTTAAAAAAATCAAAATTCTAAGAATACTAATTGATAAATAATTATATTTGTTATATTCATAATAATAATTTATTTTAGTATTGAAGCATTTCTTTTACCTGAAAATGTGTTCGAACTTTGAGCCCTATTCCTTAACATTAGCCGAAAACAACCTTAACAACAAATCCAGGGCAGCGAATAGAATAACTCCAACCGCTGAACTAAGATTAATAAGGTTATAACAGTCTCTCAAGTCCCTACCTACAATTCTTCACTCCTGACAGCAACAAGGTGAACAGCATTCAAAGGAACGAAGAAGACGATCATTAAATAATCTATCAGAATAATTTAATTTTAACTCTTCTCTCCAAGTCTTACATCATTTTTCCGACTCGAGCTTAAAGGTTGAGCTTGAACATTTTCAAACGATTTCTTTCCAAGAAATTCTCCAAAACTCCGACTAATCTCTTTGGTTTGTTCCAAGGGGGATCTCCGCAATCATCATTTGCTTGGTAACCGGATGGGAAAGAATAGTTCCACTGTATCTCATGCATATTGTAGGGGGCGATTAAAATGGATACCCAGTGTCTGAAGTAGAGCCGGGCTTTCTACCTCTGGGGATTATATCAGGGGATCACTGGGGCTTGTCTTCTTTTGGTAGCTAGTGGCATCATGACCCCAAAGCATCCTAGTGATCATTTTAAAACCTTTGGGGTTTAGTCTTTGGTAAACATGGGTGACGCACTCCCACCAGAATGTAGTGACCCTTCTCTATTTTCAATCGTCCATATTGTCAAAGTTTATATCTTTTTTCTAATTTTTTATAAGATCTAATCCGCAGTTACATTTTATTTGGCGCAGCATCCCCAGATCTGGTTCTTGCTCCATTAAAGTCCATTTGCACTTACCCTTTCCCCCATCTATGTCACAATCCTCCTTCGGCAAGCAGCATAGGTGTATTCTGTAACTACTTTGAGATTTTAATGATACACCACATGGTATAACACTGAATTTTTTGCAGTGAAGTAAACGCGCCTTTAATTTTAAAACAGAGCAAAATGTTAAACCTTATTCCACCCTTTAATCGCAATTAAATGTGAAGGAATTTAGCAAATTTTGTTTTGGTAGTTTCCTGAAAAAGATGAAAATAACATGTATTAACAACACTATAAAACATTAAAATGAAAAAAAACTTTCAAATTCAAAGTAAAAACTGAGTTTCTGTTAGGGAAACACCGCCCTAAAAACATTCTTTATAAATAAATATATCTAAGAAAACAAATTTTTACTTTTTTATCAAAATAAACTGCTTTAAAGTATTAAAACATCTAACAATTTGCTTAATTTCTTTTTCTTGTAAAACCATTATATACCAATATTATACTTTAAATCCTACAGGACCGATAAAAAAATTTTGTAAAGAGAATTGAATTTCCTGAGCATCAAATCTATAGATATCATTTGTACCTCAAAAACCGTTGCCCAGTATTAACGAATGGGTCAACGTAATTTAGGAAAAATCTTGCTGTATGTGTAGGGCTCTCGTGAGATGGAATCGCTTGTGTTGTAATGATTAACAAACAAGTTCATTTTACATATTCTATTTATGATGATTAAACAATTTTACTGATGTGTGGAACATATATAATATCTGCTTACTTTCGGTTCAAACTCAAAATATTTTTATTTTTTTTTTTATTACATACAACGTTAATTAATCCTTGTTTTAAAACAAATATTTCTAATCTTAATCATTCTTGATATTTCCAACTAAAAATCCATATGTTAGCAGTGTTCCAAACGCATTTATAATAAGAGATTCGTTAATGACATAGATATTCCATAAAGTCAGTGGAAATGTTTTAATGTGCCTTTGACGTATATGCATTTTCAACACCTTGCGATGCTGTGGTAACCATCCGGGTAGAGATTTAATGGTTTCCTGTGCCAGATTTAAGGCTCTGTTGCATCCAGCCGCAGGAATCATCAATAAAAGAAAAGCCATTACGTTTTGAATTATTCCATATATAAGAATAAAATAAGTCTCAATATCATCTGAAGGGTAAAATGCGACATTATAACTGAAGGCAAAAAGTGCAATCATGTTACATAACACATTAATAAATGCAGGATAAGGTAAAAATTCGTTTGCAAGGGCCATTACTTGGGATATTTCTTCATGGATACTAAGGATACTCCGGTAATCACCTTGCGATATTAAGGTCTCGAATTTTAAAATAAACTGGGTGAAACATGACTTTATACAGATGCATGCAAGGGAGTAATATCCAATAAAAGTACCTGTGATGCCGAACGTCATTATAACAATTGACACCAAAAACATGTCTATAATAAAAATAAAATGTTCCATCAATTCTTTTGGAAAAGATGATAAACTGGTGATTTCATAATGCACATATTCTCTGGCTTTTGTACAAAAATAACCTATTTCATTAATCATACACATAAGAAACATAATCACACAGTACACCAGTATTGATATTCTTAAAATCCTCCATCTTCGAGCCGAAATAAATATTTTGGAGATTTTTGAAATCTGGTTCAATAATAATCGGATTTTTTCTCGAGATCGCACCAGAGAAATATAAGCAGACACTTGAAGGAGAATAATTATGAGCAGTGACCAATCGTTTTGTTCTCTGGAAATGAAGATTAACCACACTGATTGGGTCACTACAACGAGAAACAACATGAGCCTGAAAGCATGTTTTGGAGAATTCCAAATGAAGCTAAAGAGTTTATTTTCATTAATGGAGTGAGGATATGGCATTGTTACTATTCCCGTCAAGTGAAAAAGGAACAAAATAGGCTTGAACACCTTTTCTAACAAATCTGCTGATTGGTTCATATTGAAATGTTCCAAATATTAGCTGCGTCCTTTTAACGAGCTTTGTTCTCAGTAATACAAGACAACGGTTTCTATCGTAACTAGTTTTATATTTTATACTTATGTATAGATGATGAAGAAATCAATTTATTATTAGCTATATTACAAATGATTTCACTATTTAATTTTTCTTTCTATCATCAATTGGATTGTATAATATGATTTAGGAATTGACTAAAGCTATATTTTATACTCGTGTATATTTAAGTACTGTTTGTGTCTACATTTTGTCTAGTCACGAATTACGCGTACTAAAATTGGTTATTTCTTTCCGAGTGTTATTCGACACAAATGATTTATTTTCAGTCGTTTACTTAAGTATTCATTTATTTTGCTTCTGTATCACAGCAGCAAAAGTACTGGCAGGAATATATCAGTTTTCACCAAGAAAAAATGTATTAATGTATCATGAAATAAACAGCTTTTGTTTTTAATAAAATAAATAATATAATTTTAAACGCAGTGTCTGTTTATATGAGCAATTGGTTTAAGAGATTTATACAAATGGTCAATATTTCTTAATAATACAAACATTTAATGGCACAAAAGCCACATATAGCTGTCTGTGCTCCAAAGGTTGTAACTGTGATCTAGACATTTTAAAAAAGGCATAAATTGGTTCACAATAAGGAAGATCAAAATTAAAAAATAATAGATAGGGTATCCTGTTAATGTGTCACCTGTGTTTACTAAATGAAGTAAAAGCCTTGGGGAATGAAAAAGGTCACTAGAGTGCGTAGGACTAGAGTTGCCCATACTTATTTGAAAGACGTATGCCCCTGAGGTTGTACAATTCTTAAAAATTACTAAGTCAACGAGTGTGGAATGTAAAAGGATTTGTCCAACAGTGAGATTTCTGATAAAATTTAAATCATAATTAGAGGAACAAAATTTTTTTATGAGTTGCGTTTCAAATATGATTATATTTAGACCATGTTGATAAATAAGTAGCATATTAAACAATACGTATTATAACAGCTTTCATTGTGGAAACTTATTCACTAAGTATTACCTATAATTTATTAGAAAGTTATTGAATTTTATTTACTGTATTTAACTATCAGAACATGATAATTTTCATAGATATTTGTCACTATATCTAAGATTAAAATAAATTTTTCCTTTTTATGAATTTTTATTTTCCATTCATGGTGTTAAGAATGTTTGGTAATCTACAGGTATACAAGGTTTATTTGATACTGGTACTAGAATAATTTGGTCAATATGTAATCATCAGTCATGAAAACTTCGCTATTTGTTATAAACATGAGTAGAGTACAAAATCAATAATTTACAATTGAGAGGTATAGATGAGAAAAACTTTGTATAATGTTTTTAACTGTCATGTTTTAGAAATTATTGGTCTGACAGAAGCTTCAGAGTATAAAAACGCCAAAATTGCCGATGTAGCAAGAGGAATTATGTCTAAAATAAGAACCAAAACATCAAAATGGACAACATGTTTCGTCTGTATGTGCTAACTGAGGACTGAAAAAGAGATAGCTGGTTAATGAGATAACGCAGCAATGACGCGTATTATTACCCAATCACTCAAATCCACAGCAGAATAAAAAACAGATAATATAAACAACTGTTGAGACCACATCATTTCATGTTGAATAAATAGTTCCTTCAAAGATTCTTAAATTAAATAATTATGGTAATGTTGTAAAGCTCAATCATCTTATTACTGCTACCTACATAAATGAAAATGAAAATGTTCGTTTGTTCAAAATCGGTATTCTCCGAAAGTTCTTCACCGATTTGTTTTAAATTTTGACATAACCCAGCATTCCATTACGCACGAGTATTTAGTTACTTGTTATATAGATGTCGCTCCTGTGATAGGTAAAAATACGCTTTTTAAATACACACACAATGCCATCTGTTGGTTTGTAAAAGTAACCGACGCTATACTAAATATTTTAGGATACATTTTTATTCTCTCCTGGAAATCCAACGGAACAGAGTTCTAAGAATTATCTTTAAAGCTCCAAAGTTCTTTCCAAGAACAATTCTACACGATGATAGACACCGTACCTCAAACAATCAGAAAACGTTCCAAAAAGTTCTACAATACAATCTATAACCATCAAAATCAAGCAATCAGGAATCATGCAAAAGAAACCTTTCAAATGGGAGTCAGCAATCTTCCAGTTATGACCCAAAATGCTGTAATCTCCTTTTAAGCCACCTTTAAATTCACTGCAACACCAATAGCAAGATGACCCGAATGTTTTAGCGATGGCAGTAAGTGAAGCATCAAAGTGCAGCCTCTCCAGACTTGACCGTTTCCTCAGAGGTTAATCCTTTCAGAAGCTGCGTCTCGCCTTTCAGCACACACACACGCCTTTCTTTTCTCCGACTGAACTGCACTCTTTATATTTTTCGATGCTCTTTTTTCAGAGCATCCCATATTTTTCTCCTTATACGTTTAATGTATATATTTTTAATTTTAGTTTAATTATCATGCGCTTTTTTTAAAAAAAAAACACAGTTCCATCTGTTCTACATAAAAAAAACACAGGCTGTACCGAATATCTTACGATTTCTTTTCAATGCTTCTAATTTACGATTTCTACTTTTTCGATTCCTTTTTAATGTTTCTAATTTTATTGTTCAATGTTTTTGATTGCATTGTTCAATATTTCTTATTGTAATGTTAAATTGAATTTTCATAGATTTCTATTTATTTTCATTTTCATTTCATTTTTTTTAGTAGGACTTTGTATTGGAATTAAGCTGGGATCGTTTATCATAGCGCTAATTTCGCGCATATACGTTTAGTTCTTCTTTATAATTTCATTTGTTCATTTCATGTCTTTCATTTCACTTTTTTAAACTTTTTTTTCCTTATTTTTTCAGTGCAGTTAGTGGAAGAATTAAGCTGTGGTGAATAATGTTAATTTGAATTCATATTATATCTTGAAATTGTTTAAAAGAGTTTTTGCTAAACGCAAAATATTTTCTTCAGGTTCTTTTCCATTTTTCCCTTTTGTCCTAGATCTGGCTGGAAAACAATTTATTGGTGATGTGAATATCGGACCTGCATTTGTTCCGGAGTGAAAAAATTAAGTCAGAGGAAAATTTTAATTAAAGTACATTAAAAAGAATTAAGACAAGCATTGCACAAACCTTAGGATTTATTTGAAGATTAAATAAGTTTAAGGATTTTTTCAAAAATTAAAAATTTCACAAATTGAAAACAAATTAAGTGATAGTATAGTGCTGTGTATAGCTGTAATTATTTTAATTACTTTCAAAAACTTATCTTTGGAAGGAAATGAAACCATATGTCTTTGATTTCATTTTAGTGATTTTTAATTTAGAAGTACGGTTCACTATTTTACTTTGTGAATATGAGATTATTAGATTTATTATATGTATATATTGTATTGGAGGTTGGGCCGGAGGTGGTTTTGGTATTGTTTGTCTAATCTGGAGCATGAAGGATTTAAGGATTCTAAGGGAGATAAAGTGCTCGCTTCGGTTAAGATGAAAGAGTGCATTCTGATTAGTGGACAGGAGTGGTGTCGGCTAAGAGTGGTGCTCAGAAGTTTGCTACAGACCTTCTTAGTTTTCAAGAATTTTAAATAGAAACTTTTTAATTTAATCATTTAAGATTTCTCGCTATCTGTAAGAGGAATTTGTTTGACCGAATTGAAATATTTCGTATCTCATTATATTGGAGTTGAGCTGTATCGAATGATCTACATTTGGATTGAAATATTTTGTTAATGTTTTATTTGCTTTTTTCGTTTTCTTTGTTATGCATCTCATGTTTTTTTCACTTTTTTAATGTTTTACAGTTTTATATACTTTCTTTTATAAGTTTTTTTTCCCAGGGTAATCGATTTGCTTTAGTTCATCAAAATAATGTCTCGCAGAAGACCAAGTTTAGGCCGTCGTACTTGCAGAGTAATTAGAAATCAATTTGATGAACTGGCATCAGCGAAATAGAGAAACAAAGAATGTTTCAAATACGAACAACGAACAGCGAGCTGTGAGAATGTATGGCTACAATCATCACGAACGCTTTCTTCTGCTTCAGATGTGTTTCGTTTTCAACAGAATGAATGTGACAGGTTGAGAGTAACTGAAAGACGTCAACGAGAAGCAGTAGACCAGCGTCAAACACGACTCCATATTCAGCAATCATGCTATTACAATAGCCATGCCTTCTTGAATAAACCAATTGAGGTTATAGATTGAGTTAGCATGTTGTTATCGGCATAACTAATGAAGTGTGTCCTTATTACAAGGCTCGAAAATTTAATGGGGAAAAAACGAATGTGTTGTACTGCCGAATAAATTAAACTGGCTAAACTTGGAGAGCTGCCAGAACTATTAAAAATTTTTTAGCTGGATATACCGCCAAATAAAAACATTTTCCATGACATTAGGACACACAACTCATGCTTCCAAATTACGTCGTACGGAGCTGAAACTGTAACACATCTATTCAGGTTAATTTTCAAAGTAAAAAGACAAATTTATCATAAAGCTGGTTGCCTGTACCCGTTCCCAGATGTTCAATATACATTTCTACAATTGTATTACATAGGTGATGGCAATGATGAATTGAATGCACTATGAGGGGTTTTTAACGGCTTAAAACAGCCCATCGTTTCTCAATTGAAAGAATTGTTCACGAAAAAAAAAAGGTTTATACGTTTGTTCGAAACAGCTATAGTATGATACTAGCTCATATATACAAGATTGTTATTCATGCTGACAAAACGCCAACTGGAAAATATGTGCGAATATTCAAAGCTCCAACTGTAAATGAAATGGCAATTGTTATAGTCGATCAATTCCAACCTAATTCTTCATTCTATAAACGATCAATTGACAAAAGTTTCTGAAACTCAGCGATTCCTCAATACTCTGAGTATCCAATCATTTTTAGTACGGTGAGTTGGATATCACTTCAACGTTAAGAGATAAATTCATTCAGTTGCAAAGAAACAAAACTAGTAATTTCAGTACTATGAACTATTATTCATATAATGATTCGAGTGAATGAAGACAATACTATTTTGAAATGCTATCAATTGCTTCACCAAAACATTGTAGTATGTATGCGAAAATTGAAACAGAACAATTGATATTCATCCATTTGAATCGGATCAAGCTTTGTTCTGAAGAATACTTTCATTTTCGAGCTGCCATCGTAAATGACTATAATACAGCTAACGTTGAAAGACTAACCATTTTGTCATCTTTATATACAGGCAGTCTATGTCATGTGCATGAATACACTCAGCTATTGCATATGTTAGTCACTACGGGGGTTAAGATCTATTCATTACAATCACATGCAATCCAGATTTAGACGATATGAAACAGCTCTGACTTCCTGGGCAATCACCGGTGGATAGGCATGGTATTTCAGCATGTATTGTCAGATAGAAACTGAAATCTGTGATGGGTTTCATGATAATACATGAAGTGTATGAGTCTGAGCGCTGCTGGAATTACTCGGTGGATTGACAAAAAATAATATTTGTCATTCCGCAAGTACATATATTAACATGGCTCTATAACAAAATCACTTCAAACCAAATAGAAAAGGTATTATGTGCTGAAATACGTGATACCCAACGTCTATAACAATTTGTATGACGTTGTGACAAAAAATATTACATATGGACCTACGGTACATGGAATCAAAATTTACCCTGCTTGTTAGACAGAAAATGCTCTAAGCGATATCCACTATCATTACTATCCAACACAGTTTCAGGAAATGATACATATCTTTTATACAGAAGATCAGAAGAAGGTGGTGGTAAATTAGCAGCCATGCAAATGAGAAACAGTGATATTGAAGTAAATAACCGGGGAGGGGGGAGTTCCATATCCGCCTTTACTATCAAACACATAGAAAGCGCACATAGGTGTAACTTCAATAAATCGACCAAATATATATTTGTAAGTACATGAATAAAGGCAACGACATGGAAATTTTCGGAGTGCGACTGGAAAGAAGAGATAGGAATGTGGTCAAACAAAGCGATGAAATCGCACAATATCATGCTTAAAAATACACAAGCAGCAATTAAGCTGTATGGCGAATTCTTTCATTTCCCATGCATGAATGAAGTTCTGCTGTTGTTCACTCAACAGCACATCTAGAAAATGAACGAGTTTGTTTCATATTTGCATATATCCAATCTGGAATCTACCGCCTACAATGTTGACTGATTTCTTCACGTTATGTTAAAATGACGCATTTGTGAAAACACTGCTGTATTCGGAAATGCTTATGTATTACAAACGGAATGAGGGTACAAAATCATTTAAACGACGCAAGCAAAGAGAGCGAATCGACAGGCAATCAGGCTTTTCAAAGAAACTACAATTGGTAGACTATACAGCGTGCATCCCAATCAAGATGAATGCTTCCTTCTTCGCATGCTGTTGTAAATGTTCCCAATCCAAAGTCTTTCCGGCAATTGAGAATTGTCAACGGCGTTACACATGCCAACTTCCACAGTGCATTTTAAGGTTTTAATTTATTGGAGACATTTCAACGACAGACACCGGGATATAAGCATTAATGATGAGGATAACACATCGCAAAGAATCCAATTTGTGCATTTTTTGCAATCATGCTGACCACCTACTCTACTTCATCTCCCACAAAGATATGGTAGAAATGTAAATCCCTCATGACTGATATATTTTCTATTGAATACGTAAGGAAAATTCAAATATGTTATGTCAAATTTATCACACAGTTGGGAATGCCATCAACGAATCAATCTGCTGTTACTTTGTTTGATATAGAATTGTATCGTAAACAAAATAACAACACGGGTGATCTTTTGTCGTATGCGCAATCGAGTTTTCTTAAGTTGACTCTTGACACAGCCTTAGTTCTTGAGTCGTCTGCTTTTGCTAAGAAATTGCTACTAAGGGGAAGTACTGATGATTCAACTTAAAAATTGCCATTGAACATGAAATTTATTGAAGTTCCTGCGTACAATTTTTCCTAAGCATCCAGCATAAGAAAATTATTTCAGAAAATGCATATTTATTGCTTAGGATGAATGCACAAAGGAGCATAAAAAAATTCGCTCGAGACTTTTGATTGATCATTTCAAGATTTGCATAGAAACATCAGACCATTTAAGAAAGCATTAATTTTACTTGCAGGAAATTTCAGGTAAACAATACCTTGTAATTCCTCAATCAACAACAGAGGACGAAATAAATGCTTGCTTCATATATTCTATTTTGCGGCGACACGCAAAAACATTGAAATTAAATACAGATATGCATGTCTAGCTGTAAAATGATCGACGAGCTGAGATATTCTCATATCAATTGCTGGAAATTAAGATGGAAAAGCTCAAGGTGATCTGACCTCAGGACGAATATCATTGCCTCGTAACTTCTACAATTTAGTGACGTCCAAAGAACTAGTTGAAAAAATATTTCCCAATATTCAAACCACTTATAAGAGTAACGATTGGTAGAGTGAACTATCTATTTTTGCGGTCAAGAACACAGACATCTAAGAGCTTAACAATATCATTCAGATTAACATTTAATGCGAGGCAGTCACATACAAGTGGGTCAACAAGATGATGAGAAAGCAGACGACACGGGCAATCATCCAATAGAATTTTTGAATTCCCTCATACGTTATGATACAGCTCGTATTGCACTTGAAAAACAAACAATGAGCAAATATGTAGAAGTAACAATTTTTAAAGGACCTTTCAAATCTTAAGATGTCCTCATTCCTCGCATTCCTATAATCCCGACGGATATGTCGTTTCAAATTGAGAGATTGCTACTACGAATTCTATTGAAATTTCCAATCACCATTAACAGGTCTCGAGAGCAATCTTTAGATTTTCACTGTTTACATCCGGAAACGCACCGCATCTCACTTGGAAAATTACATATTGCGTGTTCTAGAGTCGAAAAAACATCTATACAGACATTGGAATACAAAACATATTGTACATTCACCATCATTGTGAAATGATACACATTAGAAACTTTCACTTTCTCTTTTTTCTCTTTTCTCATTAAAACAGACTGAGTCACAGCATAGCGCTGCCGGGTACAGCTAGTCAACGTGTAATAACGCATCGCGAAGCGCGAGAGCATCAACATTGGAACCATGAGATGAGACATGACTTGCTCTCCATCCTTTGCTCTTCATCACTCTTTGTTAGACGACATCCCTCAGAACCATTCCAACCAGACTGCTTGGTTCTTTCTGCAAGTAATGGAGATGGATATTTGATGGCAAAAAGGGCTAATTTTCGGCATTCATTGAGAGATAGTCCTTTCGAAGGAGCACGGCCACAATCGAAATCTATTTCAACGTAGTACAGAATCACAATCTTCCAATGGGGCAATGGATGGTGGCCGTTACTTCCATTAGGAGAACAATGCTTCCCCCACATATAGCAAAGCTTTTCACATGTTTATTTAATGAACTTGAATATAAAGTGCAATAATTGCATTGCTAAACGTTCTCAGCTCCTGGACACATTATTAAACCTTTATTTAAATCTCTTGAGGGACGAATCATAAGGCGCAATTTCCTTCATCTTCAACTCTAGCAGAGTTAGGAAACAGTTTACCACAAGAACGGCGCATGATACTACTAACTTTAATGAGAGATCTGTATGCATAAATTACACGTCTAAATTTTGCTACGCACATAATACCCAAACCCAATAAAAATGATAACTTAGATTCCAAGTATTTTCATTATTTTGTATGTCCCTTGTATATATTAATTTTATGTATTAGATTTGCTTTTAGAAAAGTAATGGCTTATATAATATAATGAAATGAATATAATTAAACTTTATATTTCGAAAATAGATCAAGTCAACATTAGTAGTAAAAAATATGCTCGTATCACACATACTTTTTTTAACCTAAACATGCAGGGTACTTTATCAACAGCATGATGAGCAAAGTAATTCTGTTTCAATGAATGATATGCTAATAATATACAAAAATAACTATGTGTTGGGTATATATATGGCAAAATGTATATATATGGCATTATATGTATATATTGGTATAATATATGTATATATTGGGTATATATATGGCAATTTACATTCGATATTAATTTTCCTTAAAATTTCTAAAATTTTTATTTTTATCTTTCAAAAAATGTTTCAATGTCAATGTGCAATTTTACCTTCAAAAGATAAGCTCAGGTATCTCTGAAGTAAAATATATCTCTGAATTTTAGATATTTCTTTCACGATTGTAATATTAAGACATTCTTGTTGTAAAATGCGACATATAAAAAAATAATAATAAATTATTTGTGCAAAACACACTATTACTATTCTAGAAATTTTGTTTCAGAAAAAAGTGAAATATTTTATAACTATTTAATTGGTAATTTCTGTTAGAAAATTTTAAGATTCATTCTCGTATGAAAAAAGAAAGAAAATAAAAACTTTTTCATAAAAAGAATAAATTCATACCTATTATTAAAAATAATTTTATCTCATATAATTTGTGGCGTAGAAATTTATTCACCAATATTCTTCAATTAATTCTATTATGTTTCTTATACAATAATATTTCTATGAATGTATTATTTATAAATTTATTTAATTTACCATTCTCGTGCTCTATTGCATTTATTGCTTCATTTCAGCTTCGTTTCTGGAAACAGATTTATTCAAACTGTAAACGAAACTGAAACAAATTCCATTTAGTTTTCTATGTAATTTCTTCTCCAATACAGTTGAAATTTGATTTGAATTGATTCTTTAAAAACATTGCAAAACGGGGGATCTTTAGTCGTATCAGGTATCAAACCTAGTACCAGATAAGAGTCTACGATCAATTTCTTCGTGGATGGGGTTGCGAAATGGGCCTATATATTTATGAAAAGGAACTAAAGAAATTAAATATTATCTCAGCATTTATATTTAATTTCATGTTAAAGTACTTAGAGCAATTTTTTTAAAAACACATATATGTTACTGATTTTATAAAACCCAAATAATACTAACATTATAAAACACTGATATTTTTGGCAGTGAAATTAAATGTATTTTATTTTATAACAGAGCAAAATGTTATACCATATAACACCTTTTTATTGCATTTAAAAAGGAAAATAGTTTTAGAAGTTTTAGAAATGTGAATTTTAGTACCTTTGCCATGGATTTGGTGACTATTTGGCAACTTAATGACTTTGGAGACAAATGGAAGGAGCTCGAAGGCGCTGGAACCTAAGTAAAAAATCAAACCAGAAGAAAGTTATGGACTTTAAGCAAATTTTTCCATGTGGCATCACGCCTGGCCGGAAAAAGTACAAATACGCCTAGAGTTACAATTGAGGATGTCGGTCTGTAGGCAGAGGAGGAATCGGTCTGTGCACGAAATCAGTCATCTGTGGAATCTGCTATGTATGAAGCGTTGGAGACTGTTGCGGAGACTGATCGGGGGATCAACTGAAGTTATCGGAATTTAAAGTGGAGCGTGTTGGATGAATTTGCAGGGAAGCAACGTGCATTTGCTGAATCGTCGGAACCTGCCCTGGAAGTTTAAAGAATAACAGAGGAGGCTATTTGCAGAGAGGAGTGATACGCTGTTGAGCTAAATGTTGCTCAAATAATTGTGACTCTCAGTGGAGGTATGCTATGTCCCTGTTTATGTGTCACTGTGTATTTATATTCTGTTATTGTCCAAACTTTGCTACCTGTGTGTTGTATTGAAGATTTATGAATAAGTAGCATTGGTTATTATCCTCCAAATTGGGAGGGAAAATCATGTCTAAAGGGCATTCAATTGATTGATACATGTTTTCACAAAAACAAGTTTAATCCTAATTATTCTTGATATTTCCAGTTAGAAATACAAATGTTACCAATGTCCTAATAGCACTAATAAAAATATGTTAGTTAATGGCATAGATATTCCATAATGTCAATAGAAGTGTTTTGCTGTGTCTTTGACGAATATGTATTTTCAAAATCTCGTGGTGCTGCGGTAACCATTCACGTAGAGATTCAATGATTACCTGTTCTTGATTTTAAAGTTTATTGCAGGGGTCGGCAAAATTGTCTATATCCACCCGGGGGATTGATATAGTATAAAAAAGGGTTAATCTGATTTAAGGGGTTGATAAGGTGTCGATGAATGAATACCAAAACTATTTAATCGCAAGTTTATGGACAATAATGCAGTATGAACAATTCTCTTTTGGAATGCCATTTGTAATTATAATATAATAATTAAAGATTTTATAATAGATTATTGCTTATTTAATTTTTCATCCCTGCATATTTTTTATCATAATTAATTATCTTTTTTTACCATTTTAAGTATGATTGTTTTGTGATAGGTTCTCATTCTCAGACTTATGAGAAATTATTCTTGCTCCGTTTTGAACAAGATGGCCCTTATTAGAACACAACCTCTTAAATTATGATTGTTTGACAAGCTTTGCGAGGATAATGATGAACTATCAAACCAATTATTATTACACACCTAAATACGATAGTTGTCAAGAGGAGCATATTTACAAAACTTTTTGAATTGTTTAAACAGTTACAGAATTTTGTACTGAAATTAATCCAACCTTAAGTGACGAATTCTTATTCGGCAGATGTATTTGTAAAGTTGAATGATATTCAAACACGTCGCCAAATGAAAGATATTACATTAATTCAAGCAAGAGTTTTAGTTTAGTTTTTATTAACTTCGCACTGAGAAGCAAAACGATTGCTATTGGCGACGGACCTCGTAATTTTGAACCTCAGTCAAGTGCTCAGTCAGTTACGTACTTCTAGCGGGTTGTGTTATTTGTAATACAAGGTAACGGCTTCCGTCGAAAATAGTTTTATATTTTACACTTATACATAGGTCATGCTGAAATCAATTTATTATTACCTTTATTATACCTCATTTGACAGTTTTCTTTTAAAAAATTTGTCTTCTATCACAAAATTGGTTGAATATTACGAATAGTGAAATGATTATTATTATTTCTTTTCACTGGTGTTCTTTTAAGTATTATTTGTGGCTTCAGTAGGTCTATTCAAGCATTATTTGTACATAAAATCGCTATTTTATTCCGAATATTAATCTACACAATGGATTTATTTATATTCAGTATTTTTTAACTTCAATAGCCCAACAGCAAACACAGACAGACAGAATGTTAAGCTTTAACGTATGCCTTGATTTTTATTGGTTAAAGCTTGATTTATCTCAACTCAATTTCTAAAGAAAAATCAATTTAGCCGTAAATAGATTAAGATTGAATGAATACTTTTCAATTATCCAATCAGCACTAAACAGAAATTAAACACAATTAAAACCGACACACGGATTTGCTAACAGAACACCTTAATTTTTTGGTGTTACTCTCAATTGGGGTGGATCATCATGCCGCAAGCATGCGCAACAGACATCAAAATTATGTGACAATTTCGCCTGTGTTGCCCTAGCCCTAATTAATAATATGAATAATTAACAACAACACTTTCATTATATTACATTAATAATCAATCAATAAAAATTTTTAAATGCAATCAATGTACACATAAGCAGTAAATTGTTATAATACAATTTAAAAATGCTACACATTCTAGACGATAAGTAACTTGGTTCAATTTCGTACAGGAAAAATAGAAAATCTTGAAATGGGTAGTTTAAACCAACCTTAATTAGTTTACACCAATACGACTCTTATTTTATACTTAATTTGAAAATAACTAATCAAAAATGTATAAAATTACTATTCTAAAATTAATTATTCAACTATTCCAAAATTACCTGTTTAATACTTGTTAAAAATACACTGTCTTCTTTTGTATTCAATCAGAGAGGTTTATTGGATAAAGCCAAAATGTGGCGCTCTTCTCGCTCGGAATGGGAGAGAGTTGTTAGTTTTTTTAGTATTCGACCGGGTGTGAAACGGAACGGTAGTATTAATAAATATTATTTGTATGTTTAAACAGTCCATCGCAGTTACTTGAGTGAACTTTAATTATTTTTAGTTATTTATTCTAGTAATAATACTTATTAAACTACACAAACACACTCACACATATATATATATATAGATATAATCAATTAATAATATTTTTAAATTAATCCTACAATAGTCTTAAAATAATACTCATATATTGCATGAAAATAACTAATCAGTTTTCCGAAAAATAAATATTCAAATTCAGATAAAATTGCTAAATTAAGCAGGGCTTTTACATAAAATGAATCATTCACATGACAAAGCAAAAAAGTTTCTAAATAGCATACTAATGAAGATACAGTCCTAAAATTCAGACTACCTGCTTTCTCTATTTGGTGTCTCTATAGCGTAGCAATGAAAAATAAAAAGAAATCTCTCACCGTTTCCCTCAAGATTATCCAATCATCCGCATGTAAGGCAGGAGAAGGGGTCAAAGGTCATATGCCAGTACTGTCACAGTGAGTGTTCAACAACACTCCACGGCTCGGTCTTTAATCAGCTTACTGTGGTGGAGTGTAACCTTAAAATCACTGGATCTTTCATCGTTGCACTAATGGGAGGTGACACTACACATGTTAATTCCTTCATCGACTTCGAAAGAAGGGGTTTGACCTCTGATTTTTTAAATATTCTGTTCTTAATGAACTCTTTTCCTGGTATGAAAACCATCTGATATTTCTTACTGTTGAATCTCCCTAATGAAATCGTCCTACCCGTCTTTGCCCTTGGTCTTTTTAAACTCTTATTGCCCCTTTTTCACACATCTGTCTCATATGCTTCATATACCTTTCCAGTCGTTTTATAATCTCTCATTCTCACTACTTTTCTTTCCGTTTGGGTTTTCTTCACAATCACCTATTATAATTCGAATTTTTTTTCTTTTATTTTTCTCTGATTTCAAGCTGTTCTTGAAGTAACATTTCTTCCTATTTTCTCAGTTATTTCCATCTTATCAATTAATTTTGATAACTTTCTTGCTCTTCACTTAAAGCACATGTGTCATTCTTCAATTTTTCGAATTGATTTACCGGAATAAATATTTATTTCCTTTGGAATTAAATTGTAGCTCTAAACTGACAATGATTCTTCTTGTTCTCCAATAAGGGCATTTAGTCCCCTTAAAATTTAAGATAACTTTTTTGTTTTCTTCTTGAATCTTAGCTGACTTCTGATCTTACTTCTTCAATTAAGATTCAAACTCTTCGTGCTGAGACTGAGATCTTTTTACGTGAGAAATTTGCCTTTCTTCTTGTTGTGCAATAATAGCATTCCCCCCCTTATAACTTCTGAATACAACATACAGGATGTTTAAGTAAAATATTCATATATGTGTAAATATTTTTTTTACCAGCTAAGCCTCAAACTTTTCTAGAAAAGATGGATTTTCCCTATAAGGCATTTTTATTACATGTCTACCTCTTTTTATCTTTTCCATAATATTTAGAAATGCTCTTCTCAAATTGAATTCCCTTTATTTTTGTACATGTTACACTCAAAATTTTCTACTCCCCCCAAACTGTCTAAGAATTTGATTTAAATCATATATATATATATATATATATATATATATATATATATATATATATA
>BMAW01128859.1:32052-66113 GCA_019974015.1 Nephila pilipes | reverse complement strand
TTTACTTTTGTGTGTAAAAAATATTTCTGCGTCAAATTTGTTCCATTTTTAGCTAGAAAAATGAAACTCTATTACTTCTAAAGTAAACTCTAAGTTCCTTCGCTCATAACCACGAGGCATGGATTAAATTTCGATATTTCTTTCCTGATTGTAATAATAAGATATTCTTTTTGTAAGATATAAGAAAAATATAAGAACAAAATACTATTCTGTGAAAAACGTATTATTTGCTAATTGTCTCTTATTAAAAAAAAGTACAATATTTTATTCGGTTTTTACGCTTTACAGAAACTCGAGAAATTCTTTTTCGAAAAAAAAAATGGAAATATTTTTATAAATATTTAATTGGTAAATTTTGGTAGAAAGTGTTGAGTTTCAACTCCCATACAAAAAACAATGAAAATAAATATTTTTCAGTAAAAAGAATGAATTTCGAACTCCCATTAAAATAATTTTTCATGCATAATTTGTTGCTTCGAAATTCTTTCAGCAACATTCTTCGATTAATTATATAATGATTCTTATATAGTAATAGTTTTAAGAATGTGTTACTTATAAATTAATTTTATTTACACTTTGTTGTGCGCTGTTGCTTTTATTGTCCCTTTTCCCCTTCCTTTCAAATTGTTAACGAGATGGGGTAAACTGTATTTAATTACATAAGTATTTTTTTCTGCAATACAATGGAATTTTGAATTAAATTTATTCTTTAATACCGTCGCACTGAGAAGAAACACGATTGCGTTCTGCAGCAAACCTCGTAATTTTAAACCTTCGTCACGTGATGAGGGTGAAAACTGAGCTGACAACTCTCTCTCCAAACTTCCTTTCAACAACAGCGGGAGGACTTCAGTTATCGACCATATTTAACGCGCATCTGCTCCTGTATACGGTGAGTCATAAGTAGCATCAGGACTTGAACCCACGACTCGACAGAAACAGAGCCGGCTGCGAGTTCATGACTAGGGCTTGCACTCGCAGCCGACGACAACGGGGTTAATGCGATTTTAAGAGCCTGTCAATAACTCGCAAGAGGGTGTTAAATGAGATATGAAGCCATATATTTCATGAAAGAAAGCCAAAGAAATTAAATATTTTGAAAGAGAGCAAAAGAATTAGTTTTATACTAAAATAAATAGAAAAAATGTGTGCGTAAGGTACGAATATGGTGTTGATTTTGTAAGATCTATACAATACGCCGTAAGGTTCAATACTGATATTTTCGCAATGAAAAGCAAATGCCTTTAATTTTAAAACAGAGCAAAATATTATATAACACAGTATCTTTGAATTACACTTACACATGAAAAGCAATTTTAATTAGGAATTTTTCGTTAGAAATTCATTTAAGTGGATATAAAAATAATAAGTTACGACTTCAATAATTAACATTAAAAAGAAAATTCTTACAAATTCAAAGTGAAAACAGTGTTCTGTTATGGAAAAACTGCTTTAAAATAAAACTTCTAATAATGAATATATGAGAAAAACTTAATTAAAAAATTATTACTTTATAAAATCATCAACTGCTTTAAAGTGTAAAAAAAAATACTTTTAAGAATTTTCTCAGTTTTTTTTTTATTTTATGGAAAACATTACTAAATAATATTATACTAATTTCTTGTATTTTAAATCACACAGAATCAGGTATAAAATTTTATAAAAAGTAAACAAATTTCCTGGGCATCAAATCAGTAAATATCATTTCTAACTCAAGCATTTCAGAATAATATTGACAGATAAGTCCGAGCCTACTGGGAGAAAATTTCTCTGTAGCTGAAATGTAGGAATCCTTCTGGATTGGAATACTTCTTAAGATTGATTTTGGTCGGAATATTTCTTGAAAGATGATCTCGTCTCGTACACCTTATGACGCGCTCATTAAAGGTGAGGTAGAATCGTTCATGCCGTCAATATGTTAAGATACAGTTTATTTAAAAAAAAATTCTAGTTTTGATGATAAAAACAATTACGGAAAGAAATATTTATTTCATTTATAAAGTACAAATATATAAACATATAACTCAAAATAAAAATAGTTTTATATTTTTTTTCACAATGAATATTAAATTATTTAACCCTATTTTTCTCTTCAAATAGTTCCTATTCCTCTTCCCCCTAATCCTTAGGCTACTGGATATTTCCAACTAGAAATCCGTACGTTAACAGTGTTCCAAAAGCACTAATTAGAATAGATTCGTCAATGACATAGATATTCCATAACGTGAGAGGAAATGCTTTATTGTGCCTTTGACGAATAAGCATTTTCAACACCTTACGATGTTGTGGTAACCATCCAGGTAGAGATTTAATGGTTTGCTTTGCCAGAATTGAGGCTTTATTACAACCAGCAGCGGGGATAATCAACAAAAGTAATGACATAAAGCTTTGAATTATTCCTTGGAACATCATGAAATAAACCATGTGGTCATCTGTGGAGTAGAATACGACACTGCAACCGAAGACAAAAAGGCCACACATGCTACATAACACATTAATAAATGCCGGATAAGATAAAAATTCGTTTGCTAGAGACATTATCTGGGATATTTCTTCATGGATACTAAGTATACTCTGGTAATCACCATGCGATATTAAAATCTCAGTTTTTAAAACAAATTTGGTGATGCATGATTTTATGCACATGCAAACGCAGAAGTAATAAGCAACAAAAGTGCCACCGATGCAACTCATCGCAGCAGTAGTTGACTCCCAATACATGTCTATAATGAATACAAAATGCTCCTTTAATTCCTCTGGAACAGACGCTGAACTGTAGATTGCGTAATGTGTATATTCTCTGAATTTTGTTAAGAAATAAGTCATTTGGTGATTCATATACATGCTAAACATTATGACACAATATCCGAGTACCGATATTCTTAAAAACTTCCATCTTCTAACTGACAGAAATATTTTGGAGATTTTTGAAACCTTGTTTAATAATAATCGGATTTTCTCTCGAGATCGTAAGAGAGAAATATACGCAGACACTTGAAGGAGAATCATTATTAACATAGCCCAGTCCCTCTGTTTACTTGAAACGAAAATTATCCACATGGAATGAGACACTACAATGAAAAATAAGATAACCTTGAATGCATATTTTGGAGATTTCCATAGGAAGTTAAATAGTCTATTTCCATTGACGGAGTGAGGTTTCGGCATTGTTTCCAATCCCGTCAAGTGAAAGAGAAACAAAATAGGCAGTAAAATTTTTTCTAACAAGTCTGCTGATTTATTCATGCCGATTCGTTAAAATATGAGCTATGTACTTTTATCAAACTGTGCTTTGTGTAATATAAGATGACGATTTCTATCGTTAAAATCTCTATATTTACGCGTAGGTGGTGATGAAATCTATTCAACTTTATTATACATGACTTGACTCTTTTCTTGTATTGATTTTTCGTTTAATCATTCAACGGTTTGTATAATACGTATCAGGTACGGATTATTACTTTTCTCCTGTTACTAGTGTATTTTTAAAAATTGTTTGTGTCAATAATTAGTCTAGTCACGCACTGCGTTTGCTTAAAATGGATATTTCATTCCGAACAATATTCGACACGGATTTTTTTTTTTTTTTTTTGTATCAAGCAATCAGTAATCCTTTTAAGTGAAAAATAATTGCATTGATGCATCTTAAATGTTCTTGTTAGCTAAAATAAATAAATAATTTCGTTCTAATTTAATTTTTTCTAAAGTCTGTTTTCATGAAAAAAAAAAGGTTATCTGTGTTTTTTTTTTCTTTTTGCTTATTTAATGGGAAGCAGTAATTAATAAAAATTACGCTGTCACCTGATAATTTTTCAACAATTGGCAGACTTATTTAAAATTAATATTCATTCAAAAAAATTTAAATGTTCTGTTATCATGCATTCAAAAAATTCATGTTACAAATCACCATTTATTCTGGAACTTCGTTGGAATAAAATGAATCAATGAGATGCACGCAATATACCTCATTGAGCTTTTTCTTCCAAGAATACTTAACTGACTCATTGTACGAACCCTTATTTTCCGTAAAAAATATTTTAATGACAATTAAATCGTGTCTTTTCTCTGTTTAGGAAATTGTAACAAATAAGATTACATAAAATTAAAGACAGACCGGGCCAAAGGAGTCCCATTAGATAGTGCTTATCTCCGTTTCTAAAGCCTTTGTGAACTAGTTAATAACTATGTTCCTGACAGAGTGACTAGCCGTGCGCTGAACCCAGTTAATTTCCCAAGAGTGAGTTTTGTACTCCTTTTTGTCCCCGGACAGATACATGCCTGAGTTAACCCGTGACCAACTCCCCAAGCTGAAGCCGCCGGGGATCGAACCTAGATCGCCCTGACATTCAGACATGCTAACCACTAGACCACCATAGCCAAAGCGCTCATAGGTCCTTCTTTTCAAAATATTAGTTTATGATGATGTTTCGATAAAGATTTTGGTTTTAAAAAATCGGGGGCATTTTGTAATTTGAATTGCATACGATTACAACTCATTGCCAATCAATTGATATATTAGAAATATATACGATTAGAAATAATACGGGCATTTTAATAAATAAAGATATATGTAAACTAACTAGAATTCAAAGAAAAGAGAATGGAGGTAGATGATAACGACAAGCTAATAATGTTTGTAAATTGAAGTGTATAATTGCAATTAATCGTCTGGCTCAAAGTTAGAAAGTAGTGACTCATGATTATAGAATAATAGGAAATCGAACCTTCAACAAGAGAAGAGTGTTTGTATCCGAATGAGTGATTTCGTAAGCTAAGACTTTATTATTAGAATATAAACTAATAGTAAGTGAGTTAATAGGGATCCGACTGAGAGCTATCCTGCATATTACTTGAGAGTGAATAAACAGAATATTGTCTTCTACTTAATTATCTTGAATTGGAGTTCAGAACTTATCGACTAAATAACCTTTAATATGGCTGTGGAATTAAAAACTGAAGGACAGCCGTCACAAGTTGAATCATAATCAGGAAAAGGAAAGAAAGGTGTATGTATGCGTGACCTTTTAAAGAGCAGGTTGCTAATTTCTCAAAAATTCGTATAGAAAAAAATAAAGTGATATAAAATCAATAAAAGCATATTAAAATACTCTAAAGTAGGAATTCAATTGCTTAAAAAAAACAGCGAAAATATTGTGAAATAGATTTAAGCAATTTAACAGATTTCAAATCTCAAAAATTAATTTTTTAAAAAAAAATTATCTTTTTCACAGAGAAATATTTCTAAAAATATATACATGCATGAGAACTTTATCTTAAATAATTATCAATCCATTGAGTGTGGAATCTGAAAGTACTCTTTCAACGGAGGGATTATTTGTCTCAAAATTTAGAAAAGGATAAGAAAATCAAAGTGTTGATTACTTCTGTTTCAAACGAACTTATTTTTAGAGCATGTGTTGAACAAACAGGTGACAAATTTGGTTCCACATTTTATGATATTTTTTTACGGTAGACATTTATTCATATATAAGAATTACTTAAATTTTATTTAAACAAATTGTCGAAATTTCGTATTATCAATTATTGGAATATGATTTACTCATATTTCTATCACTTTTGTCTCAGTATATGTTTAAGGATATTACAAAATTACCGATACTAAAATCAGTCGCTAAATTTGCAGTAATTAGTCATGAAGGCGTCTTTGTTTTCTATATACGCAAATAGGATAGAAAAACAATAATCAGTGAGTATTACATCATGTAAAATTTAATTACATGATACAAATATTTTATTTCTATTCTTGTAGAATAGTGTCTACTTATTCATATAATACTGATTCTCAATAAAACAGCATAGAATCTGGAAACACTGCTGTATATCCCACATTCTTGACGAAAGTTTTAAAAATCGTCAATTGGTCGAAAATTTGCCAGTCGGCGATTTTTTAAAAGGACAACCACGTAACTGCGCAAAACACTATTGAATCCGATAAAGTTTTAAAAATTTCAGAGTCATAATTTTCACCAATTTAAGTTCATTGGTTTTCACAAGTAATAAAAATAGATGAAAGGTCTGTTATTGTTCTTACATCACTTTCTGGTAAATCAAACTATATTCACGCTATAACAACTACATATTCCCATAAAATTGATCCGTCTATGATTAAATGACATCAAAATGAATTTTAAAAACGTTCTCTAGTCCTTTACAAGAATGAAAAATATAATAAGATTTTTAGGAATAGTATGAATTTTAATAATTACACAAGCTTGATGCTTTTATTGAATTGCTATTCAAGTAATCTTACAATTCCCTCTAGAGCTATTAAAAAGAAATTTACTCAAAAGCATAATCAAAATAAAAATTACATGTAATAATTTACTAAAAGACACTTCTCAGAAATCTAAGCCATTTACTTAACATTTGTAATAAAACATAATAACTTGCCTTAAAATGGCACATTAGAAATCAGATAGCTAAATGAAAGAATATGAAAAAAGACTAATTGTTTTTGTCGATGGAACCGAGAAATGCTACAAGAACTTAACCATTATAGTTTACACGAATTTGTATGTAGTTGAACTTCACAAATATTCCCAATACTCCAAGCTTCTAGATTTTATCAAACATTTTTCACAAATCTCTATTTTTCTTTAATTACCTTTCTTTTAACAACGTCATTCATAATAGGAAACCTAAGGAATATCAGAAAAAAATACACACCGAATTTAATCGCCCTCGTCATTGTCTTAACCGGCAAAATTGTCCAATATATTCCCGATGTATGCAATAAAAAATTTTCTATGTAAAGTTTACAAAGAACATATTTAACCACCAAAAGATGCTAACTTTTTTTTAAAAAAGTAATTATTAAATTTTTCAATTAAACACTAAAATTAAGCAAGCGATAAAATATTGAAGTATTATATATATATATATATATATATATATATATATATATATATATATATAAAATTAAAAATAATGAAATAATAATATAAAAGGACAAAAATCCAGAAAGAAATGTAAAAATGAAAGAATAAAAAATAAATGAAAATATGAAACCCAGCTAGTCAGAAAGCAATTTCGGGCTGAGGACCGAATAAGCTCAATAATATATATATATATATAAATTTTTACGATAAATTTTCAAAAGTGGTCAGCTACAACAATTTGTGTTTCATTAAGACAATAGCCTCCTTTGGTGGCTAAAAATCCCTTACATATTCGAAACATGCGCTATAAACCCAAAACCGATGGCGAGCTTATGAATTTTGGAAAAGAACTTTAAACAAATAGCTAGGGTTGTCATGTATAACAGTCACCTGAAGACAAAAACCAAGTTTGTAATATTTGGCAATTTATCTCCAAAAAATGTTTCCATTTCCATCTCCAAACATCTGGGTTAAAACGCATTTCAAAATAATATTTTATGTGTTTTCTGAGAATTTGGTAATTTATATTCAGTTTCAATTGTACGAAAGTCAATATCAACCGTGGTTTGTATATCACTGGTTCCTCAGTCTTAAAAATGTTAATTTGCAGGTAGTTCCAATGTATCCCGTAAGAACACCATAGTTTTGAAATCAGGAAAAGTCATGAAAATGACAATAAATATGTCTCTTTCTCTAAATTTACATATGGTATTCCTAACAAAATGAAGAACACGTTCCATTTAACATTATGTCAATGGTTCAAATTTTTTTCAACAATGAATGAAAGGTTTCCAACGACGCGCTCTACTCTCTACAAAAACATGAATCGTAAGTATTTTTTGATAATTTATCGACGACGACCTTAGAAAAAAACTCGAGGACTTTTGTTGACTCATTTCGTAAATTTAAACTTCGGTTGAGTGACGAAAACGAAGCACGAATGATTACTTCCCTGTCCAAATTTCCATTCCTTCCTAACGGGATAAATTGGAGTCTCGACAGATTTAACGTGTTTCAATACCGCAACACGACAGCTCTTTGGTGGCATCAGGACTCGAACTCAAGACTCCGCAGAAATAACGTAACCACAAATTCGTAACCGTGACCACTAGACACCCACGGCATCTAATCATAAATGAAAAATAAAAATAAGAAATTCTGCCTCACTGCTGTGAAACCGCTACTGCTTACTAGGAGCCGTGACACACGCTTTGAAAATCACTGCAATAAATAACTCCTATTATTCTATAAGACGTGTCTTCCTTAGAACTAGTACTACCTACTCGATTTCAATATTGTCGATGGTAAAAGATGATGAACGTGACCGACTCCTAGTATGTGAACATATTATAGATATCAATTATTGATAATATCCCTTTTTATTATTAATATATTGTGTTATCAGTATGTATAGAATTAATCAATCTTTCAATGTATTTTCAAGTACCTATTTCCTTTTAAATAATTAAAGTATGACTCTGATTCTAAATGTCTATATAAATAAATATTTCGATAAATTGTATCCAGTATAAACTTTTGTTTCAAAATCATGTCTGAAGATAATACGAGAGATCATGTGGTATCTATCATTTTTTTTCGTTAACGCTTTTATAAAGAAATAATTTAACTTATACTGAAAACTTAATGCGTACTAATTCAGATTATAACAACTCCATAAATTCTTATAGGATCTGCTAAAACGTTACTTATCTGATTTGAAGAGTGGTTTCTGGAAAGCTGACGGTCTGTATTCTCAGTCTGTTATCATAAAGTCTTTCTCTACAAGAAATTAGCTCTTTGACCTTTATTTTATTTTAAATGACACGGCACATGGCATACAAATACAAACGTAGCACTGAAAGGAAGCTATTTACGTTTCTTAAATTAACGAAGCAGACGTATACAAACTGAAAATAAAAATACATTAAGGGCTTCATAAGACTCATATGGGGATATATATATATGTGTGTGTGTGTGTGTATATATATATATATATGTATATATATATATATATATATATATATATATATATATATTATATACTAGCTGATACCCACCCGCTTCGCTGGACACACGATAATATAATATTTTGGAGCATATAAGTAAGATATCAAGAAAATTTTCAATTTTTAAGACTTTAATGAGAATCTAAATTTAAATTTAAAATTTTAAGAATTTTGTTGTCTGTAATAATGGTTATCCTCGACCTTCAAATATATGAGAAAAATATAAAACATTTAGTGAAAAGTCATCCCATATATATATAATATGGATAAAATTCATTCCGTCATATACATGTTTTACTTAGTATTGCCAAAGATGAAACCTTTTGTCAGAATATTCATCATGTGCTTAGCTTTCAAATGAAATACCCTCGCAATGGCATTGTGTCTATCATAAGATTTTTGTCCTTACCTCAAGACATTTTGATTCCTGACCATTTAGGATTGCAAGTGACTGCAATCCTAAAAATAAGTCAGGACGTCCAAAATATCTTACATATGTCATAGCCTCTTCAGTTCGTTCATGCATGTAGCGAGGTGCTCCAGTAAACGAAGATTATCTTGTGCTGCAGAATTGAAGATTGAAGTGTGCTACTCCGTAAAAAATCACCATTTTAGTATTTTTCAAAATCTCGCTAAGTTTTGGGGCTAAACTACACTTTCACCAACCGTGGGATTTGAAACTTATTTATTTCTATCGCTAAATCTGTACATTTCCTAATTTCGAGATGCACGAAATTTCACATAAAGAGCCTCTTCGCCAAAATCTTGCCAATCCTCCATCAGCGCTTCAATATAAAATTATTTGGTATTTTTCCATTTCGCACGCGCACATCTCACCAAGTAAACTTAATTGGTGACAATACACAGTGTACATATAGAAAAATATATTCCGTTTGGCGTCGGTCATATTATTTTTGGCGATAAAGTCGCTCAAAATTACATAACCGACGGCTAAGAGTAGATTAACGGATGAAAATTACATTTTGGATAAGACTTCCGTAAAATTCGTTCTTAGTGAGCGTCTACATCGCAAAATGAGAGTAACTATGCTAAATATCAAGTCAATCGGTTGTATAGTCTTAGAAGTCTCGTGATGAGTCAGTCAGTGGTATTTTGCTTATATATATAGATATAGATATATGGGGGGGGAGTAAAGTAATTTACTTTCAACTATTACTATTTAATTAATTTTTAATGAAATAACAGTCGAAGACAATTTCAGTTTCATAAAACTATTTTACTTTAGCGGAGAGAGGGACCATTTTCCCAAATCGGAAATTACACAACTCCTCCGTTGGATACAGTTTTGGACAGCATGAATATAATAGCAAGAAAGAGCGCTTTTCGCTCTGTTTTCATCTTTATATCAGGGAAATTTCACTTTAAACGTCAGAGACCATGTGCTCTGGATGGAGGGCTTTCAAGGGAATTTAAGTGTTGACTTAAAGTCTGGTAGGGATCATCCCTAAAAGTCTGTAGCGTAGGTGAACACTGATTTTGCACATTTTAAGAGCGCGTGAATGCATAGATTAAAAAGAAAAAAGAATCGTATCAGGAAATATAAGAATGAACACTATCTTCAAAAGGAGAGAATGGGCAAATTTAGGAAATTAAATTATTATTGTGAGAAATTAATAAGATGATCACTGAATAATAATAAAAATACGATTATCACTGAATCTCAAGAACTTTTTGATCAGGGATTAGCCTTATGAGAGTTGGCAGTCTACTTCGGGATCAATAGGAACCATGTCTTACAGAATGGAGTAGATTGAGAAATCTGCATATATACTCATATTATATGAAATACAACCAAACCAATTAAATAGTCTGTAAGCATTTATATTTAATTTCATGTTAAAATTATTTAAAAAATTCACTTTTGTGTTACAAATATGTCACTGATTTTATAAAACTAAGTAATATATCTCACGATATAATATAGATATTTTCACTGTGAAGAGCAAATGCTTTTTATATTAAAATTAAACAAAAAGCCATACCACACATTACATGTTAATTGCACTTACATGAAAAGTTTTAGATATCTTAGAATTGTGAATTAATTAAAATAGATACAAATAACAAATAACAAATAACTGCTTATATATATATATATATATATATATATATATATATATATATATATATATATATATAAAATAAAAAAGATAATTCTCTCTTATTAAAAATTAAATCTTGGCTCTGGTTAGGAAACACCGCCCTAAAGAAAACTCCTAGTAAATGAATTTGAAACCTAATAAAAGAAAATAATTATTTATGTTCAAAATCCACTGTGCTTTAAAAAGTACAGAAAATTTATTTTTGACTTTTTGTTAACAATTATTTGTAATAAAATCATTAAGACCTCTAGCATATTAATTAAACTCTATTGTTTTAAAATCTTACAGAACTGGGGGAAAAGAATTTATTTCTTGGGAATCAAATTAGTAGATATGTAACTTAAACAATGCAGGATAATAATAAATACTGAACGTAAAATTCGCCAAAGGGAAGTGAGGAAACTCATAAGTAGAAATCATGTTTGAATATTTTTTTCCAAAAATAAGTACAATAGTCAAACAATTTCGTTCGAATTCTTCTTGTGAGCTGAGCTCGTCTATTCACATTTCTAAAGCGATCTAGACTCATTCATGCTGTGAAAAAGTTGATACAAATTGACTTTATTTTCACAATTTTTGATAATTTCAGAATTATATTTGTTTTCACAGTATAGAACTACAAAATTCACGTTCAGTTTAAGATGGTTTGCATTTCTTTTCATTCAATGTTAAATTATTTAATACTTGCTGTAAAGAAACAGTTTTTTTCCTAATCATTACCATTCTTGATATTTCCAACTAGAAACCCGTATGTAACCACTGTTCCCAAAGCACTAATAAGAAGAGATTCGTCAATGACATAGATATTCCATAAAGTCATTAGAAATGCTTTATTGTGCCTTTGACGGATATGCATTTTCAAAAACTTGCGATGCTGTGGAAACCATTCGGGTAGGGAATTAATGGTTTCCTGTGTCATATTTGAGGCTCTATTACAACCAGCAGCAGGGATTATCAACAGAAGTAAAGCTATTGTATTTTGAACTATCCCATGAATGAGAATAAAATAAGTCTGCATTTTATCTGAAGGATAAAAGGCAACACTATAACTGAAAGCAAAAAGTGCACCCATGTTACATAACACAGTAATAAATGCAGGATAAGATAAAAATCCGTTTGCTAAGGCCATTACTTGGGATATATCTTCATGTATACTAAGAATACTCTGATAATCGCCTAACGATATTAAGGCCTTGGATTTTAAAATAAATTTAGCGAAACAGGATTTTATACAAATGCATATATGAAAATAATAACCAATAAAACAGTAGATGAGGCAGTACGTCATTACAATAACTGACACCCAAAATATATCTATGATGAAAATGAAATGTTCTTTTAATTCTTCTGGAACAAATGTTGAGATGTGGAATTTATAATGCTCATAATTTCTGGCACTTGAACAAAAATAACCTATTTGGTTAATTATAAACATAATAAAAATAATCAAACAGTAAGTGAGCACTGAGATTCTTAAAGTCCTCCATCTTCGAACTGACAGAAATATTTTGGAGATTTTGGAAAGCTTGTTCAATAATAATCGGATTTTCTTTCGAGATCGTACTAGATAAATATAAGCAGACATTTGAAGGAGAATTATAACAAACAGGGCCCAGTCACTCTGTCCGCTTGAAATGGAAATTAACCACATGGATTGAGTCACTACAATGAAAAACAACATAACCTTAAAAACATGTTTCGAAAAATTCCATATGATGCTAATTAGTTTATTTCCATTGATAGAGTGAGGGTATGATATTGTTTCCATTCCCGTCAAGTGGAAAAGAAATAAAATAGGCATGAACACACTTTTTAACAAATCCTTGGATTTATTCATTTTGAACTGTCTCGTTTCAAACTGTTCAGTTTGAACTATTGTTTATTCATTACGTATTTTTAACAGACTCTATTCTGAGTACTTCTAGCTAATGGTTGCTTTTCCGCTAATAGTTTTATATTTTAAACTAACTGAAAAATAATATTGAAATCAATTTATGATTAGTTTTATTATACCTTAATTGACTACTTTTCTTGTATTGATTTTTCTTTCCATCATAAAATGGGTGACATAATTCGAATCAGGAATTGATTATTACAATCTCTTTTCATTTGTGTCATTTTGTTTGTGTAAAATCGCATAGCTTTTTCACAAATTGGCTATTTCATTTTGAGTATTATTCGACACAATTGATATATTTTAATTCGTTTTTTCTTTTATTTTTCTTCTGTAATACAGCAGTAAACCCAAGAAAGTAATATGTTAGCCTTTATCATGAAAAATATTGCCTTGATGTATCTTTAAAGCGTATATGAGTTTTCTTTATTTTGTACTAAAATAGGTAAGATAATTTCCTAATAAAAATCTAATTTCATAGAACACGCAAAAAAGAACAAGTTCTTTATAATATTTTTTTTCTTTTTTCTCATTTTATTAAAGATATCAACCAATAAAAATGTTCTAGATAGTATTAGTAATTATTTAAATATATTTATATACTTATTTTCATTATTTTTCGTTGAATTACTTTTCAAAAATTGGATTTCATATTTAAAATTTCTATTTTATTTCGTTCTATACATATAGCTTCATTAAAACATGTTTGTGTTCTTAATTTCCGTAGAGGAACTGTAAGGAAAATTAGATAGAGTATTTGTACTTGTTATGAAATACTAACACATTAATTAAGACAAAATAGTTTAAACTTCTTATCTCGTACATTTCAAAAAAAAAAAAAAAAAGAGTTTAATCATATTAGGGAAAAAAATTGGATTATGTGCATTTGTGTTTCAATGAGTAAACAGTTGCTAGTTTCTTATAAATTTGTTATAGAAATAAATGAAATAAAATAAAATTAAACAAATAATATTGAAGGATTTTAAAAAAGTATGAGTTTTAATTCGTTTCCAAGAAACAACGAAATATTAGGAAAATGATTTTGGAGAGATTCACAAAAATCAATTTTTTTAAATAATCATCTATCTTTACTATTAAATTCTCTTGATAATGCAATGCTGGAATTTTTATATTTTCCTGTTTCTGTTTTCCTTATACTAAAATGTAATTCAAAGAATATTAATGATCAGAATGACTTAAAAATATAGAATTACTATGAGAAATACAAAAAAAATTAATTAAATGTTTTTAAGAAGCCCAAAAGAAAGTTTCGTACATTTTTAGAATGATAAATAAGGATATACTAATATCGAAGTGGAGGTAAATTGGGAATATTTTAACCTGTAATTATATTGCGGTATATAATCATTGTTATTACCAATTATTCGGTCAACATAATACTCTGTTTTATGTTTTATAATAAGACGGATATACTAAAAGTAATGGAGAAGAAATGCAGGCTATGTTTATTATTGTTGGCATAACAATTCCTGCACTGACAATTTGTATTTTCACTGCACAAAAATAAAGCACAGAAATATAATTTATTTACATACTAAAAAAGGTTATTCACCATAATATAGAAAGGGTTTTGAACTTATATTCACAAGAAAAGTTCAAAATGCTTGTCTCTTTCCAGAAGACAAAGCTGAACTCGAGTCCACATGTTTTCAGAAACACGTTTAAATACTCTGTTGGTGACCTCTTTTACCTTTTGAGTAATATTGCAATTCTTAGATAATCCATTCATAGCTTCATACTTTCTCAAACTTTCTTCATTAAATATTTTTGCAGTAAAAACCAAGAAATTCATAGATCAGAGAAAGAGGAAGAAGCCAAAGATTTCCTAAGATGAGTTAATTGCACATACACTATTGAAGATCCATTTAGCATGCCATAAGTCTTAGGATTAGATTTTTCAACTTAGGAACTCACTATATTAATCTGAATGTTCCATTAATTAATATGAAAAGTAGTGAGGATAATTTACAAGTCGCCAACAAAAAAGAAATGATGATTACATTCAAGAACATTCAGAATAGCGCACCAAGAAGGGAGTTATGATTTGAAAAGTATTTTAAAACACTTAATGATGCAAGTAAGAGATTCTCTTCATCCCTAAATTGAGACAATTGCAGAAAAACAGTATATATAACTATGAAACAGTGTATTAAATCAATAGCACGTCAGAAAGCCTCTTGCTGAAATATATGCCATTACACAGACAGGTATTCAGTTTATTAGCGTCTGATTTTGTCATGAGAGAGATCAGCCCACAAATCTTTAACAGCCACCTCCAAATCATATACTGAGTGATACGGTGGTATCTAGTGCTTTCAGCTGGTCACTTAAATTGTACATGGGCTCAAGTCCGGGTATCGGGTAAGTCAAGGAAGAGTCTAAACATTACGTAGAAATTCTTGAGCCATTTGAATTGTATGCGAACGAGCGTTGTCTTACTGAAACATTACACTTGGAATACCATTTAAGAAAGGTCCCACGGGGGAGTCGAAGAATGTCATCAACATAACGCTGTCTGTTAAGGTGCCCTGTACCAAAGTTAGGAGTTGATAAGCTAATATAGAGTTTGTCTTTCCCCGTTCGTTATGCTTAGAGGGTGGAAGTGTCTAGCACGACCATGTGGGTGGCATTGTACCACTCACAATTTCGTTCTCCACACAGATACGCTGTTATCATCTTTCCCTAAAATGAACCGGTATTCATCACTAAACACAACATTTTGCAAAATGTGGCATTCCGAGTCACTCTAGCTTGGCATTAGAAACAGTACAGCCCCATGATAAAGGCAGTACATGAAAAAGATGCTTGGATGATAGATTCGCTTCTGCAAGGCGTCTGGGAATGTTTTGGGGAACTGCCGACCGCCTTATATCTGTTTCTATCGTGAAACGAATCACTGTGGAATACACAAGATGTCATCTGATCCTTCGATACTCTCGCCTCGTCGCCTTTCTGGTCACCTTTGATCTAGTTCTCTACACATGGGTTCCTTCTCGTGCCCGCTACACCCAACATGTTCTTCCGGCATACTCTGACGAACGACCTGGTGATAAACATGACGTGTCGACCAGACTGCGTATTACATGTCGATGATCAGGTCCTTCTCAATCTCGTTTAACCTTGAGAAATGTCTTCACACACGTCTACTTGGTATTCTTCGCTTACTAAAATTTACCTAGCGTCAGAATTGATCGTTACGCTTA
Organism: Nephila pilipes; assembly: GCA_019974015.1. Classification (NCBI taxonomy): domain Eukaryota; kingdom Metazoa; phylum Arthropoda; class Arachnida; order Araneae; family Nephilidae; genus Nephila; species Nephila pilipes. The sequence continues at coordinate 49,967 of BMAW01128859.1, read as the reverse complement.
TGAATCTTCCACTATGCGCAGGTTTATATAGGGCTCACTTCCAAAAGTCAGGGCTACTACAGGATGTGTGGTCATGCGCATTGACACTAAACTCGGAACTTTTTCTTATGGGACATCATTCAGCTACTTTGCAAATATTCGCGATTATTGTTCGTTTTTTTCTTGTTACGCTATTTTTATTGTTCTTGAGCGTATTTCTAAAACACGTTATTGCACAAAAAAGTAAGGAGCTTCATTTCTAGTCTATAAAATGCAGTGGCATACTTTGACTGCTATGTTAGAATATTTTTTTTTTCAGTTTTTAAAATTGAATCAGAAAAAGACAAATAGACTTAAAATTAAATATAAATTTTAATGACAAGGATTTTTGTACTGTTCTATGACACAATATTATAATTACAACTAATAAAAGTCATAATTCAAGCCCATTTATTTGAAAATGTTAATTTACAATTTGCTGGTGTTGCACTAAAATTCATCCAGGATGAACAACCTCATTAGAATACAATGTTAAGTAGTGAACTTAAAACGTCTTCATATGTCGTGCTTAAAAACGATAAACTATTTATTCAGATATTTTGCATGTTTTTATCGATACTGGACTTAATAAGTGGGAAGAGGAACAAGAAATTGAATAAAACAAATTAATTTACAATGAAAAACAAAATCACTCTATTAATTGACTGCATCTATCCTTGAATTAAAAATAATACGTATACACAGTCCACCAATTAAAACAAACAAACCATATATTGCTCATTCCGAAAACTGAACGAGCACAATTCCTAGGACATATGCAATATCGTCAACTATGAAAGATAGACTAAAATAATCCGCATACGTGACAGACAAAAAATTAAATATTATTTTTAAAAAAAATCGTTTTAAAAGAGTTGGAATATTTTAACAGGAAAACTTAAAGAAAATATATAGAAAAAGATAACATTTGTTAAAAATTATTTAGGCCACTAATTTCGAATCTCGGGGAGATTTTTCTATGGTGGGATTGTTTATTATAAAATTAGATGCATAATAAGGTGACAAAAAAGTTGATCAGTTGTATTTAATGCTCGATTGTATGTGTTGACAAATATATGAAATAGTTCATTAAACATTTTATAACAGTTTCATTGTGTGAACTTATTCATGTATAAATATTACTTATAATTTTTTTATAAAATTATTAATTTTTATGTTATTAACAATCAGAATATGATTTATTTCTATATACTTTTGTAACAGTGTACAGGAATGAAATAAAATGTTTATTTTTAAGTATTTTTACTTTATTTTAATGGTTTAAAATGTTTTTGGTAATTTACAGTTATACAGGTTTTGCTTAAGTATTTTACCGTATTACCGATACTAGAAACATTCGGTCGATTATTAGTGATGAAGACAACTATTTGCTATATATAAGAGAATGGGGTAGGAATTTAACTATCAACTACAGAAATGAAAAAAGTTGTGTAATACTTTTAAATGAAAGCAACTTTCAAGAAGGCATTATTATTGTTGCACGCCTAGTAGTAATTTTGATTCATAAAACCTCTGAAATTGCCCTTGTGGCGAGATGAGTAGTGACTAATATTAGGACCAAATATCAAAATGAAGGAATTCCTCTTTACGAGGAAACTGTGGACGGAAAAACAAACAGTTGCATAGAGATAAAGGAGAAATGGCACACAAAATTGAACAAATACATAGCATCTTGTACTATATATATATATATATATATATATATATATATATATACGTACTATGTGGCATTGAAAATGTAACACCAATGTAACAAGCAATCACCGGATGGGTTGCCCAGCCGGATTTCCATACCTTAATCCTAAAGAGCATTCGTAGAACGCTCTGGGAAGGATAATTGTAATTCGCAATTTCCCTTCGAGAACCATCCAAGACCTGAAAACAGCGTTGCTGAATGAGTTGTACCAATTACCACAGGAACTCATAAACTCCCTTATTTCTAGAATAAAATCAAGGAGCGAGGCATATATATTAGTGAGAGGGGACTCTCCCCTTATTAATCTATTTTTTCGCTCTATTCTGCAACTGCTGCTTTATACCTTGCCACTCCGGTCAGTGTTACTCACGATCATGCGTGTGTATTATAACTGTTGAATATTTTTTATTTATTTATTTTGTACTATATCACACCTATGTACAAACCAAATTTCATTAAAATCTGTCCAGTAGTTCTAGAGATAATCGATCAATTCGGAAAATTCTCTTAATTTTGAAATCCGGTATATCATATGTTGGATAATTTTGTGCTTGGAATAAGACTTTCGATGAATAGAATTTTTAATTCTACAAAATTATATATATATCTGTATTTATTAACAAATTTTCCAAATGCTTGATAGAAAAAAATTGTGAAACTAGTTATAAATAACCTAAGTACAACCAAACCAATCACAGAGTTATGAAAAACACTTCTGAGAAACTGAAAAAAAAATTGCTGGAAAATCCTAGAATTTTTAGTTGTAAGAATTATAAAATATTTAAATGATAATAGTCGTTTATTTGATAAAAAAAAATTCCCCCCTAAAATGTAAATTTTTCTCGGTAATCAAACAAGATGAAGGTGAACTATTTATTATAAATACAGGGAGTTTCGAAACTCATGGGAAAAATTTAAAATGTGGTTTAAGGTAACCAAACAAGCAATTTTTACTTTACAAAGCTTGACGAAGAGCAAGTGGTGAACCTCTAGAGAAAGCTGTATTAGTAGACATAAAGCACCATTTTCTTACACGCCATCGTTTCTACCGTGGATTTCAGGTGGCATGACGGCCATGTCTCCTAAAATCCATGGTAGAAATGATGATGCATAAGAAAACTCGTGATTTATGTTTATCATTACAGCGCCGTCTGGCGTCGCACTACTTGCTCCCACCTATGCATTGTAAGGTGAAAATGGCTTGTTTGGATGACTTCTAAGAACCCTTAAATTTTTCCCTTGAGTTTCGAAACACCTTGAACTTAGTTTTGAAAAGCTATTGGCAATGAACCGTGGCATCTTAAGACAGATAGCAAAAATCAATGAAACCGTTGGCAAAAACTACAATAAATCTTTCAACATTTCTGTGAATCGGTGGTATCAGGTGTATTTAAGTGGACTATAATCTATAACAGAGTTGGCAACCTTATAGCCGAGTTATAAACCCAAACGAATATATGAATATGATTCAGGGTTCTGCGCAGTAGGAAATATTTAAAATAATTCGATCCCCTTCGCATTGCATGCCAATTTATAGAATAGAGGTCAGGATTACAGATTAAAAGCTTTGTGATTTATTAATTAAGCATCATTTAAAGATATTTATTGACATAAAAATAAACAACATAAAATATACCTATTCCTTCAATATAAATAAAAAAAATAAAATTATATATGTGTTATGTATTGTGAATCTTTTAAATACATACGAGAACAGCATGATCCTTTTGTTGCATGAATCCATATTCAATCGTCCAAGAATCTTGAGTGACCATTTGATTAGATATGTAGGTATGAATTGTCGCAATAATTAAGCAATTAAGGGTACCAGGACATCAGAGGGGAAATGAAATGCCGAATTTAAAACTCTTTATTTTTGTGACATTTATGTTTTAAAAATTATTCGTGCAGCTTAGGAGTTTCGTGTGCCTAATAATTATATTTTTCTCATTTTATTGAACTGCAAAAAATATTTTTTGGTCAAAAAGTTTATCTTTCTCTTTGAGTTGAATATGAATATGATTTTTTAATACACTTGCATTTAGGTATTATTTTTAAAAATAATACTCTATAAATATAAAAAATATTTTACTCGTCATATAGAAAGCTATACACAAAAATATAGTGAACCTGCATCTTTGATGATGTTTCTGTATATTATTTTTGAAAAAATGATAGAACTTCATAATTTTAGAAATTTTAATTTTCTTTCCTATTTTAGTGAAAAAAATTATTTCTTAAAAATTGGTAATAATTTATAGAATATTATTTGATGTTAACTATATACATAAGTATTTTATATAACATAAAAAATTTGGAGATATGTTATTAAATAGTTTTCTCTAAAATGGTAAAAGAATGCAAATGTATCTCGAAAAACCTGTCCAAATTCAAATGAGAAAGAAAAAATGGCCAGGACGAAAAAACTACTTCTATAATTTGATAAAAAAAAAAGATTGAAATATCATTGTTTGGCACACAAACAATCTATGCTCTACAAATAATTTGAAAAGATATATATCACAAAAACAAGGAGTCTTAGAATTCATATTCCATAATTCCTTGGATGTCCTGGTACCTTTAAATTGAAATTTTTACACTATAAAACTAAGAAAAAAAAGTTAAAAGTAACCTGAAGGGCCAAAATTGAAACAAGCTAAATTCAACTTTCTACTCGGCTCGACTAACCGGACGAAAGGAGAGAGAAGGCGTTAGGCGCAGCGAATATAGACATGGCGATACTGATAACTTTGTAGTAGGGTGTAGATTGCCACTGAGAATCGTACCGCTTGCCAAATCTGGCACACGAGTACCATAGGTTGACGAAGCCTATTCTAGACCCAAATGGGTTAGAATAAAACCCAATATCTCCGAAGAAGAGCTGATATTCGTCACCTATAAAACTGGATTTCCAGCTAAATTGTTTTTAGCTAGAGTATCGAGTATTCATAAAGGAATCGATAGATTGGTTCAAGAAGTTACTATTAAAACTAAGAAAAGTATCCTAAATGTCCCATTACCAAACAGTGTAATTTACCTTTTTGTTAACTATTGTCTTATTCAGAGATTTTCGAGGTTTCAATTATAATAAAACTTGAAGTTAAAGATTTTATAGTGAGGATCATGATGGAGATCACAACATCTATATCGTAGTGCCCTAAGTTATCACCAGTTCCTTATATAAGTGCTAACAAGGGAAGAAAACAAATTTGCTGCTCTGATAGACTAATCGTTATTTCAACACCGTAGATCAACTTCAAAGGCTAATAGCAGCTGCGTTGTTTTTAATTTTGAATTATTATCATTAGATACCACTAGATTATGTATACGAAAGGTTAATCACATTCCCACCCTAAAAGTTCAGTTGTAAATAAACCAAATTTTATTTTAAGCTAACTAGCCGCATTATCGAGTGCTACTGAAGTAGCCAGCCGGAGCCCAACAGTGACTTTTGTCAATATATGTACAAATTTCATAGCGAATTGCATAATTTGTCTTAGAGAGTTACTTAAGTCTTTTCCCAGTGTATCATTCCATCAAACATTCAAACTACTTTTATTACTTTTAATGACGGTTATTCAAAATACAAAAGCTCCTTTTGTCATAACAAAGTTTAAAAAAAAGCTGGAAAATTTGCGTAATATGATTGACAATTATGTGTGAATAGAATAAATATTTAGGCAGTTAGAGTTGTTTTTTCAAACACATGCAAAATTAAATATACATATATTTTGACCGTTTTATGTTGTGTCTCATACAAAATAGCACTAGTACCCTTAAACTTACACATTAAATAGTGAAAAACACTTTTAAAAAAGTTTTTCTTGAAAATACTGCTTAAAAAAATTAAAATTTATATATATATAGTAAAATATTAAGATATTGAAATATTTTGAAAAAAATTTAAAAGTTTAGTTAATTTTTTCTTTGACAATGACTTTTTTTCTTAAAATGCATATTATATATATGTTGAAATAAAATGAATAAAAAAATTTCTTAGAAATATCTGGTTAAATAAATTTGCTATATATATAGGTATTGTCTCCCCTTAAATAATAATTTATATTTCCATATTAAATAACAATTTAACTTATATTTTCCTACTAAAAAATTATAACAGAGAATCAGTAAAAAATTGAAATTGAAAACTTGTACATAAAAGAATGCGTCATACAAATAATTAATTTCAATATAACTGGAACAAATAAACAAAAAAAACTTGAATATAACATGACATATCCATGTGTGTGATATATTTGCAATACTTTTCTTTAAATCAATACATAGTCTACGCCAGCTTGTCGAACCCAAAAGACTTTGCGGGCCGCTTTGGAAAAGCATTCAAGTTCAGCGAGCCACATTATATATGGATCTCCGCCTGTGTGTGCGTGTGACAAATTCGATCGATCGACTTTTTTTAAGATTTTGGCTCTTTTATCACCAATGAAAATTCTCACGCTAAAAACTACTACTAATTTTCTCTTTCAAATCGTGGGAATTGACTTATCTTCCCGAACTTAATTAGTGAAATCTGGAATGTTTTGAAATAAATTGGGAGAAATTACATTTTATGAATTGATATATTTGTTCGAAACATAACTTTAAAAACCCTCATGCAGTTACAACGCAATGCTGTTGTTCAATTATTAGAAATTAAAAGACATCGAGCAGTCAGTCCGTCTGGAACCATATGCTGTGACATTGGGCTATTCGCGTTTTCTCTTCACTAACCTTGGGGACTTTTAATTGAGATTGATTGCTTTCGCTAAACAACCTTTGCCCAACCAAAAATGAAACGTGATACGTAAAGTTATTATGTAAAGCAGTTAGAAATGAAGTGAAGTGGTTGAGTTAAGAAATATATAAACTCCGACTGGAAGTAGCAAGAGAGACTGAAAGAGAGGCTGAAGGGATAGAGAGGTTGAAAAAAAGAGGCTGTAGGAGAGGTGAAGCTGAAGTGATAGATAAGAGGAAGGAGGAATTAGAGATTGAAATAGAGGGTTCGAGTAAAGATTGCTACTAGAAAGATTTTGCCTAGTGTTTTCAGCAGTTGTTCCAGAGTCTGAGTTGCAGTCGAGGAAGGACTAGTGGTAAGAGTTTGTTAGATTACTATTGGTGGGTTGAACTAAGGTATTAGAAAGCTTACCCGGGAGAGCATAGGCATTTGTTGTCATAGTAAATATATGTTAATAAATTGTTTAAAGATTGTTTTGGTGATTCTGTAATTATTTGTGTCGTAGTGTTTAATAATAGAATCTAGTGATGGCACAAGAAGACGCCCGGGTCGGGCGGGCGTCACAATGCTTCTGGGTCAAATATATTAGGCTTATTGAAGACAGACTGACTGCTACTATTTCACATGATCCGGGTGTTTCATTCCCTCACCGCGTCTTATAATTTACAACCAAGCTATTCAGTAGGCTTGATGGTTAGATAAACATTACGTATCAACCATTCACGCAAAACAGCAAGGGGACATTTTAAAAAGAACACAAATTTGTAATAGTTTCTGAATAAAAACATAAAAGAAAAATTTACGACGATTAATGAATTCAGTATTTGGAGATATTCCCATAGTTATAGAATATGATACGAATGGCTAAAAGGGGATTTTCTTTAGTACTTTTATGTACAATAAAGTTTAATTTTTTTTTCCAAATGACTCAGCTCCATGGTCCGCAGGTTGACTCTGGGTGAATAACATATTCCCCGAGGATTGAACAGGACTAGTCTACACTAACAGTTGACGTTACATTGGTTAAATATATTAAAAAAAAAAAGATCAAAAAAATTTTAAGACATTACCTTATTCTGTACAGATTTCAATTATTTTTTCTAGCTTTATGTATATTTTTATTCATATCAATTTCTTCAAAATAAAATGAAACGTCAGATTTTAAATCAAAGCACATGAATCTACATATTTAAAATTTATATGCGTTGAAAGGAAGCCTCTGTGGATTAATTTGATGAAAAAATAAAAGGAACTATATCAGGGTATCTGAGTCTTCTTGTATTATAAGTGAATTTTAAATTAAGACTAAGAAATAAATTATCTGCTTCCAATATAACGTTAAACAATTAATATAAAAAAATTAAGTCAATCCCTACTTAGATCAACAAAGATAAATCTTATTTATTATTTTTTATTGAATAATTAAAATTAATATAAATATGTGTATACATAACAGAATCATCATATTAAGTGAGAAAAGAAATTTTTTTCCCACGATCTACACGCTTCGTCACTCACGGTATTTATTCCTAAATTTATATACTGCTAAATATCTTATATAAGAGAAATTTTTTTCTCCAATATAAAACTAAAATAAATTATTTGAAAATCAAATAAAAAATTTTATGCCTCAAGGAGATTCCATCCGAAGGCATGAAGATTCTACGCCGACACTCTACCAACTTTGCCATTGCAAGGCAAATGACATAGTAGAAGCAATGGCTTGTTTCTTAACTCATCTGGCAAATTAAATGGTTGGAATGCATTTTGGCCCAACCACCCTTGGCGACAGCAATAATTTGGCGGTATTTTGCCAAATGTGGCTACCCTGGTCCGCTTCACGGACTTAACAAACAGCCAAAAAAAAAAAAAAAAAAAAAATCACCAAGTTAGGCAATTTTCGAAATCGTGTTAAGTAGTAGGGCTAAACTGCATTTTCACCAACTAAATTTAATTAATATTTGAATAAACTGTATTAACATCAAGTGTCATCCACTACAAGTTTAAAAAAAATGTATTTGAACTTCAGTGGATGAATAAAAAATATTTTATTAACGATTGAAAATTTGAACAAGATATGTATAGGGAGAGTGTGAACTAATAGTAGGAATTTAAAAAACAATGAGACAGGTTCAAAAGGTGAAAGGGTTCAAATTAAGAAGGTTTTTTATTCTTTATTCACTGAAAAGTAAATTATTAAATCATTAACCTAACCCGTTTTCTCAAAAAATAGTTTTTATTCTATTCTTTAGTATTATGGATATTTCCAACTAGAAATCCATATGTTAACAATGTTCCCAAAGCACTAATAAGCAAAGATTCGTCAATGACATAGATATTCCATAAAGTCAGTAGAAATGTTTTGTTGTGTGTTTTACGAATATACATTTTCAATACATTGCAATGCTGTGGTAACCATCCGGGTAGAGATTTAATAGTTTTTTGTGCCAGATTTAAGGCTCTATTGCAACCAGCAGCAGGGATTATCAACAAAAACAATGACATTAAGCTTTGAATTATCCCAAACACCTGCATGAAATACACCTTTCGGTCATCTAAAGGGTAAAATGCAACATTGTAACTATAGGCGAAAAGCACACACATGATACATAACAGATTAATAAATGCAGGATAAGATAAAAATTCGTTTGCTAAGGCCATTACTTGGGATAGTTCTTCATAGAAACTAAGAAAACTTTGGTAATCAAATTCCTGTTTTAAGGTGTCAGATTTTAAAATAAATTTAGTGAAACATGATTTTATACAAATGCATGCAAAGGAGTAATATCCAATAAAAGAGCCGATGATGCCGTACAACGATACAATAACTGACACCCAAAATATATCTGAGAGGAAGATCAAATGCTCTTTTAATTCTTTTCGAACAGATGCTGAACTGTGGATTTCGTCATGTATATATATTCTGGCTTTTGTACAAAAATAAGCTATTTGGTTAATCATACACATAATAAACATAATCACACAGTAAATGAATATTGATATTCTTAAAATCCTCCATCTTCTAGGTGACAAAAATAATTTAGTGACTTTTGAAAGCTTGTTTAATAATAATCGGCTTTTCTCTCGAGATCTTACCAGAGATATATAAGCAGACACGTGAAGTACGATGACCATAAACACGGCCCAGTCCCTCTGTGTACTTGAAACGAAAATTAACCACATGGATTGAATTGTTAAAACGAGAAACAAAATAACCTTGAATGCATATGTTGGAGAATTCCAAACGAAGCTAAATAATTCATTTCCATTGATGGAGTGAGGATATGGAATTGTTTCCATTCCCGTCAAGTGAAAAAGAAACATAATAGGCATAAAAACTTTTTCTAATAAATCTGCAGTTTTCTTCATATCAAAACGTTCCAAATATTATTTGCGTTCTTTTAGCGGGCTTAGTTCTCAGTAATACAAGATAACGGTTTCTATCGTAAATGGTTTTATATTTCATACTTAGGCATAGATGATGCTGAAATCAATTTATCATTAGCTTTATTATGCATGATGTGACTAATTTCTTACATTGATTTTTCTTTATGTCGTTAAAGGGATTGTATATTATTATTTAAATATTGATTATCCCTATTTCTTTTCACTCGTGTAAATTTAAGTATCGATTATGTCAACACTTATTCTATTAACACGAATTATTTGCACTTATAATGTCTGTTTCTTTCCGAGTATTATTTGACATAATTGATTTATTTTCATTCTTTCATTTATGTATTTATTTATTTCGCTTTTCTAGCACAACAGCAAACGGAAACACGAATGTATTAACATTTATCGAGAAAAATTTAATCTTGATGCATCTTAAAGTAAAACGTTTCTATTTACTAGAATATGCAATTGAATTTCATACAAAATGTATTGAATAATTGGTTGAAGAGAGAATGTATAGCAATAGTTAACTGTTCTTAATAATGCAGATATTTATGGCGCAAATGTCACGTATGGCTGTGTTGCACCTAACAAGTTGTATCTCTGATCTAGATGTTGAACAATGGAAAAAAGACAAATTCACAATAAAGAGGGTAAAAAAGTAAAGAATAGCTAGTGTATCCTGGGAATGAGTCTCCTTTGTTTACTAAAGTCTATAAACCATGGAAAAGGAGGAAATAAATAATGGATGGATGGATGAGTGGATTATTTAATGAATATGAGAATGAAGTGCATTAGTTTCCTTAATGTTTGTTAGGAAACTTGATGAGTGCGAGCGCCAAAGAGCCAGCGCCAGATGGGGAGAGGAGGACATTTATTTTGTTTCTGTGGGCAGTTTAGTTTTTGTAGGAAAATGATGCTTTGTAATGAAAGTTTTGTAATGAAATGTAAACTCTGATAAGTGTTAGGTGTGTTTGTGATTTTATTAAAATGTGAAAAAGATATTCATCTCTTCATTTCGAAATTTTGGATTAGTTTCGATAAGATTGAAATAGCGAAATAGGGTTACAACAATAAATATTACTGAACCTTAAAAAAAATATCTTATACAATAAATGAGAAGATGATTTCCTCCACCTACGACATTTGCAGAATTAAGAAAAATTTACAAGAAGAACGGCATAAAATACTATTAACTTAGGTGAGAGGTTTATATACATGCATTCAATATCCAATTATTGCACTATCGATAATACTCATGATAGGCCAAGTCCAATAAAAGTTAATTTGTTTTTTAGAAAATAATGTTACTAAATAATTAAAATTTATACTCCGAAAATATATTAAACTAGCATTACAAATAAAAAAAAAGTCTGCTTGCTTTACCTGTAGTTTTTCTTAAAACCCAAATATTATTACCTTATGAAACGCCTGAAATTCAAAAGAATTTAGTTTCAATAAAGTAATATATAATAATATGTAAAAATGTATTGAGTTTGTGGCGAATCATTTCTACCCGATACTTGTGCCATAACTCAGTAAAATACATCTAACTTTAAAAGTCAACAACCTATGCAAGGATACGCCAGTCAAGTCTCACACAACTATTTATTTATCAGTTTTATAATATAATATCTAAGGATTATTTGCTCTCCTTGTTGACCCCTTGGGTTAATTCGATTCGGCAAAGTTCTATCTATTATTGAATTAATACTCTCTTACCAAAACCTCTCCTGTTGAAGTTGTCTTAATATCTCAAATCCTCTACGACCACTATCGCCCGTAAGAACTCTTGATATCATCTATCACTTAATAAGCATACACTTAGAGCTAGTCCCACTCGGCCTCTATCCACTAAACTTCCTTCTGCTTATATACAGTCATATCTATCAGCCCAACATCCCAAGTGTATATAAGACAAAATGTAAATCGTCTGGATATAGGAGCAATTATTTATAAAAAAAAACATAAAATGCTATTTCTAACAATTATTTAAATTGTAACAATGAAATTCTTTTACGCTGTACCATTAGATAGACCAATTTCATCTTCCAAATATTGCGTGATATAAATAAGTGATCTAATTTCCTCATTATGAATGTTAATAACACTTACATCCGATTTTAATTTTCATTAAAATTTTAAAAAATTTAATTTTATTAGTAAAAAATTATTTCTATATCAAAATTGCTGCATTTTTACCTTCAAAAGAGAAACTCCAGTATGTCTGAAAAAAAACCCTAAATTTCTTCACTTATAATCACGAGGCATGGATGAATTTACGATAGTTCCTTTTCGAGTAGTGTAAGATTAAAATATTCTTTTTGAAAAATGTGACATACATGAAAGAAAAAAAACCTTTTTGTGCAAAACATGATATTTGTCAAGCGTCTCTCATAAAAAAAATACAATATTTTTTTTTTTTTTTTCGGTTTCTACAATTTACAAAAATCCAAGAAATTGGTTTTGAGAATAAAGGGAAATATATTATAAATATTTCATTACTTATTTTTATTAGAATGTGTTGAGATTCAACTGCCATATAAAAAAATGAAATAAGAATTTTTTAATAAAGAGAATGAATTTAGACCTTTCATTAAAATAAATTTTCTTTAAAAAAATTTTGAACTTCATTAATCAATATATTTCTAATATGTTTCTTATATAGTAATATTTTTCTGAATGTTGTTGGCGCCAGATCTTCACTATTGACGAATATTCAGCTTCGTCAAGCACTCTGATAAGCCAGTGGTGTATCATATGAGCAAGAAACTCATTCTTCACAAGAAATTTTATATATTAGTTTTGTTGCGGGTTCAGCCCCTTGTGAAAGTCTCTTAATAAACAATTATCATATTTGCAACAGATTGTTGTCGTGAATTTTGAACTTTAATTTACTTACCCCAAAATTTACAAATATTTTATTTAGAAATTCATTTAATTTATTCTTTGTGGGGAGCTATTGCATTTGTTGCTTTATTTCACCTTCATTTCACACTGTTAACGAAATTAAGTAAACTCTATTTAATTTCATAAGTATTTTTTCTGCAATACAAAGGAAATTTGATTTAAAAAGAGATTTTTTAATAACGTCGCACAGAGAAGCAACCCGTGGTGTTATCTAGAAAAGATCTCGTAATTTTTAGCCACATTCAAGTAACAAGGATGACACTTCAACTATGACATTTTTCTCTCCAAACTTACACTCAATTACAACGAAAGAACTTGAAATCTTGACAAAATTTAGTGTTGGTGAGCTACGTTACACAGTGAATCTTTAGTGGCATTAGGCATCGAAACCACGACTCAAGGAAAGCAACACCGGTTGCGAGTTCACGACTATGGGTTGAACATGCAGACGCCGATTAAGGGGTCTCCTGCGATTTGTGCAATTCTCAACCTGCTCGCAGGGAGGGTATGGATGAGAAGTTCACTTGTATATTTAATGAAATGGAACCAAAGAAATTAAACATTATACAAGTGTTCCTAATGAATTTATGTAAAAATACTTAGAAAAGAACATGTGTGTGTTACAAAAATGCTATTGATTTTATAAGACACTATACGCCACATGATATAATACCTACATTTTGGCAGTGAAAAGCGAATGCCTTTAATTTTTAAATAGAGCAGAATGTTGTATCACATAGCACCTTTGAATTACACTTAAACATGAAAAGTTTAAGAATTTTTAGTTCACAAATCGTTGAAATAGATATAAAAATAATAAGTTATGACTTCAATATTTAACATTCAACAGAAAATGCTTTCAAATTAAAAGTTAAAACGGTATTCTGGATAGAAAAAACTCCCTTTAAAAAAAAAAAAAAGATGTAACTGAATACGAAACCTAATAAAAAAAAATTATTACTTCATGATCAAAATCAACTGCTTTAAAGTATTAAAAAAAAGTAACAGTTTCCCTTTTTTTTTTGTTTTACAACCCTTACTAATAAATTCTATATTAATCTCTTATATTTTAAAAAAGGATCACTATATTTAATGAACATCATATCGCTAGAAATCATTTGTAACACGAATAACTCATAATAATATTGACGGATGAGTCAGCAGCAATTAGGTAAGTTGGGTTGTTGAATGTAAAGAGCTCGGTTACAACCTTTACGTAGAAATTCCTTCTAAGTATAGGTTTGAAATTGGAAGAAAAATTGGTCGGAATCCTTCACATGAGCGGAACTTGTATGAGCCAAATTATCATGCGCCATTCAAAAGCCAGATGAGCTCCTTCATGCCATCAAAATGTTAAAATACAGTTAAATTCGATAGTTTCCAGTATTGATGATAAAAGTTATTCTACAGAAAGAAATACTTATTTTATGCAAAGAGTAAAGATCTATTAACATTATGTTTAAATTAAAAAGGTTTGAAATTTTCTTCAATGAGTATATATAATAGCATTTGCCTTTATTTTGAAGAAACACGTATTCTTTTTCTAGTCCTTCTCAATATTGATATTTCCAACTAGAAACCAGTATGTTAAACGTATTACAAAATCACTAATAAAATTCGATATAAAAACCAACGTTTTTATATGGTAGCAAAGTATATTAAAGAAAATTATTGAAATATTAGTTAAAACTGTTAGTTATTTTTAACTTTAAAATTTACTTAAAAAGATACATTTGTGAGCATATTAAGAAATTCATAATACTCATAAAATCAAAACATGCATTTGAAAGTTTGTAAGTCATTTTATTAAAAAAAATAGGAACCAGAATTCAGAAAAGGTTTACCCTTGGCGACAAGAATTATTTGGTAGTATTTTGCCAAATGTGGCTACCCTGTTCAGTTTCACTGATTTAACGCGCACCCAAAAAAAAAAAAAAAAAAAAATTGCCAAGTTTGGTGCCAATTTTTGAAATCGCGCCAAGTGTTTGGGCTAAACTGCATTATTAAAGAAAATATGAGTTAAAACTTGTCGCAAACGTCTAAATATTGCATTGTTAGGCGAGTACGAACGATTCTCAAAATTTCAAAGCTCTAGCTTGATGGGAAGTTGGTTAAATTAACGATCGAAAATTTGATGACACACACACACACACACACACCAAGTGAAATTCAGAAAAACGTTTTAAAAAGAGGCATAATAATACATGATGACATGTAAATAGGGACATAAATATTCCATAACGTCAGTGGAAATATTTTGCGGTACCTTTGACGAATATGCATTTTCATCACTTTGCGATCCTGTAGTAACCAGTCATATAGGGAATTATAGGTTTCCTGAGCAATATTTAAAGCTCTAATACAACTTGTAAAGGTAATCTTCAACAAAAGTAATAACTTGAGCTTTGAATTATTCCTTGGAACATCATGAAATAAACCGGGTGGTCATCTGAAGGGTAAAATACGATACCGTAAGTGAAAGCAAAAAGTCCACCCATGCTACATAATACATTAAAAAATGCAGGATAAGATAAAAATTCGTTAGCTAAGGCCATTACTTGGGATATTTCTTCATTGATATTTGCTCTGGTAATCGCTATGCGATATTAAAATCTCAAATTCTTAAGAAAATTTTAAGATACACGATTTTATACAAATGCAAACACAGCAGTAATAACCAACGAAAGTGTGACCGATGCAAACACATCATAGTGGAAGCTGACTCCCAAAATATGTCTATAATAAATATAAAATGCAACTTCAATTTTTCCGGAACATTTGCTGAAATGCGGATTTCGTAATGCGTAATTTTTCTGAATTTCGTAAAGAAATAAACAAATTAGTAATTCATATACAATCCTAAAAATTAAGATACAATTTGCCAGTGCTGATATTCTGAAATGGCTCCGTTTTTGAGTAAACAGAAATTTGTTGGAAATTTTAAAGGCTTTATATACAAATTATGTGTAACGGTTACAGCCAAAAGAAAAGGCCTGTGTGTATATTCGACAGTTTCAATAGATAATCGTATCCTCTTAAACACAATGTTTTCATCAAAGTGTTCCCAGGAAGGGTGCAAAAAGCATATGTATCACCAAATAATTTTTATGCAAAAAGAAATATTTCAGAGTAATGCTTTTATTGAACTATTACAGATGTTATGAGCTTTAAAAATGATTTTTTTTCTTTTTCATTCAAAAAATTTATTCATCAATAAGGAAAAAATGATCCCCTCCAATATGATTCTTGAGACAAGAATAGAAAAGTGTTTGCTGTCTCCAAAATGTTCTTCTGGGTCCAAAGAAAGGTACATATCTATAAAATATGAACCCCTACATCTTCCCAACATATTGTTGAGGAAGAAATACAGGAAGTATCTAGATAGTGATCTATATGCACCTAAAACAAAGTTTTCGGAAACGCACATAACCGCTTATCATTACTTTGCAGGATAGAACTGTCCACGAGTGGTTGTCTCGGCTTTCGTAAGCGATCAGTAGTCTAGAAACCTAGATCGATCTGATTACTTCAGCTTCAATCGCTATGTTCAAAATTTTTGAACTTTTAATTTGAATGAAAGGTTTTCTTAATATTTTGATTCCACAATGATTAAGATAAAACAGCAGCCTTTAAATTACTTTAACTCAGTTAAAATGTTCCAAATTAAATATATATATAGATACTTGTTTTAACATTTCCGATTCAGATAGTTGATTTTCTAATAATGTGCACTTTTCAGCATCTGATTTAAAATGGAATTTTTAGGATATTTAATAACAGCATATATATATATATATATATATACACTCATGGACAAAAAAAATAGCGCCCCAAGAAGGAGTCGTCAAAATGAAACGAAATTTTACATACGCATTGACTACTTTGATATAAGTAAATGATTAGAAAATCAAAGAAAAAAGGATCATTTATTTCAGATAAAAAGGCAAAAGAAAAGAAGGTTTAAAACCCTGTTCAACCACTTGTAACGCGAATACACGATGCCTTACAATCGGTCATTGAGGCATACAAGTTCTGTATGATGTCTTGAGACATTTCGTTCAATTTTTGCTGTAACCTTGCCTCTAGTTCGTTCAAACTCGTGGGATGCCCAACTCGCCGTCCCAAATGTTCCCAGATATTCTCGATTGGAGAAAAATCTGGGGATAGGGCAGGCCAAGGGAGGGTAGTAACAGTGCACAGACAATCTTGTGATACTCTTGCTGTGCGAGGCCTAGCATTGTCTTATTGAAAAATGGCTCCTATGAGCCGTTGCATGAGTGGCAACACAAGTGGTTGCAGGATGTCATGGACATACCGCTGGGTTGTCATGGTGAATGGGATCAGTACTAGGGATGACCGTGTATTGTAGGCAATGACACCCTATACCATCACACCAGCTGTGGGAGTGGTGTGTCGCTGTAACGCAAAGACAGGATTGAGGTTTTTACCACGGTGTCTCCACACACGAACACGATTGTCATCACTGCTGAGATTGAATCTGTATTCGTCGTTAAAGACGACCTGGTTCCATTCCTCTGAAGTCCAGTTTCCTCGTGCACGGCACCACTCCAAACGGAATGGGGGCTTCAAGGGCAGCACAATTAATGGGCGCCGCGATCCCAAATGTTCATCAGCCAGGTGCCTTCATATGGTTCGAGAAGACACACGGACCCCTATTGAAGCTGCTACCTGTGACTGGATGGCGGCCGATGAAGCAGTTGGCTTGACGCGTGCATTTCTTACGATGTGGCGGTCTTCTCGACGACTGGTCTGTCGAGGGCGTCCTGAGCCTGGTCTACATGTAAATGACATCTCTCAGATCCACTGGTCCAAACAGCTCCTCACAACACAATCAGAGCGGCCTAATTGACGAGCTATTCGCCTAGCTGACCACCCAGCTTTCATCATGCCGATGATTCTCCCCTTCTAAAACTGCGACAACTACTCATATCGTCTTCGAAAACGGCGTAATATCTTATATATATATATATATATATTGGTATACATACATATATATATACATATTTTTATACATATATATGTACATATTTGTGTATATATATATTGGTATACATATAAATATACATACATATATATATATACATATTTTTATACATATATATATACATATTTGTATAT
>BMAW01128859.1:0-23994 GCA_019974015.1 Nephila pilipes | reverse complement strand
ACTATATTCATTACTATTTCATTAGTTTCATACTATATTCATTACTACTTCATTAGTTTCATGCTATATTCATTACTAATTCATTAGTTTCATACTATATTCATTACTACTTCATTAGTTTCATACTATATTCATTACTACTTTATTAGTTTTATACTATATTCAATACTCATCGGTCCAATTCAGTTGAAAGACTGAATCTGACTGATGAGGTGTACATAAAATCCTTTATTGGACATCTTAATTCGTTTAATACATATAGCTTCATTGTGTTATTTTTGTTTTCTTATTTTCCGTAAAGACATTTTAGTGATAATTAGATAGAGTATTTATACTATTTATGAAATTGTAACAGTGAGTGAGAGAGATCTATATTCAGATAAAAAAAAACAGCTTTAAGTTCATAGTTTATACTTCTCAAAATAATAGTGGAATCATATTTAGAGAAAAAAGGTTTATGAGTATATGTGCTCCTTTTTTAATGAATAAGATGCTAATTCCTTAAAAATGTGTTGTGTAAATAAATGAAGTAAAATCAAATATTAAAGAGAATATTGAAGGATTTTAAAGTATGAAAACTAAATTGTTTCCAAAAGCAACGAGAGTAATATGAAACTTTTTCCGAAAATATTAAAAAAATTAAATTTTTAATTATCTTTTATATTATTAAATATTTTTGATAATACATATATTAGTGTTTTTTGTATTCAGAATTTTGTTTGCCAAGTAAGAATTGTAATTGAAAGACTAATAATGATCAGATTCTCATAAAATTATAGAATTATAATGAGAAATACCAAAAAATTTCCTTATGCAGATTTGAGGCAAAATAGTAGAAAAACTTTCAAATAAGCCCAAAAGACAATTTCATGCGGTTTTAGAATGATGTATGAGTATATTAAATATACATCAATATACTCATATATTATATATGAGTATATTGATGTATGAGTAAATTGCGAATTTCAGTCTTAAATTATTGCGATATACCTTCATTAATTTTACCGCTTGTTTGTAAACAATAGTACTCGGTTGTAGGTATAATAAGGCGGAAATTCTAAAAAGAATGGCGAAGTAATGGCAAGCCATGGATATTACTGGGTGGCCTAAAAATTCCTGTACTTACGATTCATTATTATATAGCACAAATATAACGAACTTAAAAAATCTAGTTTTACAGTAATGGTGAAAGGCAGCTCATCATAACGTAGAAAGAACTGTTATGAACTTTCTTTCACAAGAAAATTTCAAAATACTCGTCTCTTTCCATGAGTGCCTATGTTTTCAGATACACGTTTCAAAATGCTGATGGTGACTTTGTTTATCTTTTGAATAATATTACAATTCTTAGATAATTTATCGTTTGTGGATTACTTTCATAAACATTCTTCCTTAAAAATCCTCGCAGTAAAGTCAAGGAATGTTTTGAACAGGGGAACGAGGTAGCCAAAGAATTCTTGAAAAAAGTTTACTTACAACGTCTTCATATGTCGTGCTAAAGAACGATAAACTATTTATTCAGACATTTTACATGTTTTTATCGATACTGATCTTAATAAGTGGGAAGATGAGGAAAAATAATTGAATAAAACAAATAAATCTACAATGAAAAACAAAATTACACAATTAATTGACTGCATTTTTTCCTGAAATTAAAATAATACACATATTACAGTCTGCTAGCTGAAACAGAAATACTATATATTGCTTTTCCGAAAACTGAACGAGCACAATTTCTTGGACATATGCAATATCGTTTACCATGAAAGAGGAACTTAATTTTTGATCAAAACAGAAACAGAAACGCACTAAACTAATCTTATGTGGCACAGAAAAAATTAAATCATTTTTAAAAATAGTTTAAAAAGTGCTGGACTATTTTTATAGGTAAATCTAAAGGGAAATATGTAGAAATATTGCAAGGTTCTTAAAAAAATTACTAAGCCATCGAAGTTCGAATAGCCTTTCCTGCGACGGAATTGTCTGTACAAAACATAGCTGCATGATAAGATGACAAAAGCGTTGATTAGTTATGACTCATGCTCGCTTATATTTTAGAACATGAGTAGACAAATTGATAAAATACTTAATTATACATTTTAAATCAAATGTCATTATAGACAAACTTACTCATTATCAAATATTACATGTAATTTATTATAAAATTATTAAATTTTTTATATTAGAAATTATGAGAATATGATATATTTTGATACAATTTTGCCACAGTGCAAAATATTTTCAAGGAATAAAAAAATTGCATTATCATCTGTAAGACAACAAAAGGGGAATGAATTAATTACACTGCTGTTCAAAATTAAGAGAATTTACATATTTTGACGAATTTCATGGAAAGAATAGAACGAAGTAAAAAAAAAAAAAATACTGCTTCGAAATAAAGATGTAATCTTTTGTACGTCGAATACGCAAGCGTATACGTGTGTGGGGACGGAACTAATCGAAAAAAATAAATTATAAGTGCATGCATCAAAATCCGCATTTCGTTCGCTTTCACATTCCGCCGAATTTTTTGGAGTTTTTTTTTATTATTTTTGCTACAAATGCTTAAATTAAAATTCAAACAGTGAAACTGAGTAAAGACCAATGTTTAGATGACGGAATGGTGTGGTAAATTGTGGATAGGCTAGAAAAAAGGTCAGTCTCAAATCCAGGTTTGCAGATAATTTGATTTTTTGCCCTGAGTCGTATCCAACTTAAATAAACAATTTAAGGATATCGGATCCACCGAAAGAAAGCCTGGGCACTTTCGTCCAAGAACCACAATGACCAGAGAAGATCCCCATTTGTCTATTATAGCGAGGCGTAACTGGGACGCTTCAAATTCTCCAGTTTCTTATGAGTTATTTGAGACCACAAGAACCCGAGTTTCAAGGGTGAATGTTTTCAGAAGACTTCCTGAGAGAGGGCTGTTAGCAAGAAGACCTGTTGTTTGCGTCCCACTCAGTTCTTCGAACAGGAGAGTCCATTTAAAATTGTGCAGAGATGATAGAGTTCGGAGCATGGATCAATGGGCAACCGTTACCTTCACTGATGAGTCCCGGTTTAGCCTAATTAGTGATTCTAACCGTACTTTCATATGGTGAGAACCAGGGACTCAGTGTCCTCCGATGTCCAAAATATCAACCATTATGGCAAAGGAGGATTGATGGTCTGGACAGGCATCATTTTGGATGATAGCACATACCTCTATGTCTTTGAAAGAGGCACTGCGACTCTTAAGAGGTGTAGGGAAGAGGTCTTGGAGCCCTATATCCGCCATTTCAGGGGTCCAATTGGTCCTGATTTTCTTTTAATGGATGACAAATCGAAATCCCATAGAGCTCCTCTGGTGGACTAATTTCTGAGGATATTCGCTGGATGTATTGGCCAGCCTGATCTCCAGACTTCATTCCTATAGGGCAGGGCTTCTTAAACTTTTGTCATTCACGACCCCATTTATGATTGCGAGTTTCTTGACGACCCCATACAAACCTTGACGACCCCATACATGAATCATTGTTTAGCTGCAGGTTGCACGTGTGTACGCGCGCACATTCCTCCCTTTGATTGTGTGTGATATTTAGAGGTGGCGGTCAGAGTGGGAAGTCAGCGGCGCGCGGTTTATTCAACATGTATGATTCCGACAAACGCACTAACAATGTATAGCCACAGTATAATAATAGCGATCGTTTACTGCTGTCGGTGGAGATAGCTCAAAACCTTCAACAAATGCGCGTGTCTAGATGCTGCAAGTCCACTGTATTCCGCCAACTCTAGTGATGTTATAAAATGGTATATATAAATATTTGACATTATAAAATCTCTCGCGACCACAGAATTTTGCTACGCGACCCCATTTGGGGTCGCGACCCATAGTTTAAGAAGCCCTGCTATAGGGCATGCCTAAGACGCTCTGGGTAGGGCAATTGTAATTCGCAATCCACTTCCGAGAACCTTCCAAGACCTGAAAACAGCGGTGCTGAACGAGTGGGACCGATTTCCAGATGAACTCATAAACTTCCTAATTTCCAGCATAAAATCACGTTGTGAGGTCTATATATATCATACTCTCTATTAATTCATTTTTTTTTTGTTCTATTCTGCAATTGCTGTTCCATACCTTGAGACTCCGATTAGTGTTACGCACGAACATCCATGTTTATTATAATTGTCAAATGGTTATTTTTTTTTTCTTTTGTATTATGTCAACCCTATGTACAAACCAAAATTCATGAAAATCTGTCAAGTAGTTCTAGAGATAATCGACCAAATCGGAAAATTCTCTTAATTTTCAACATGAATGTATTATAATCTTTTCTTCATCGTCGCTTCACTAACATATTATTTTCCGTTCGAGACAAATTTGTACAAATATATTGGTTAGTGCATTTCAATTTTTTTTCAAACAAGCTTCCGTCTTTACAAAATTGGTTGACGGTTTCGCAATCAAAAGCAACACTCTCTTTTACAACGTTGGTTGTTTGAAAAATCGACCGATATATTATATGAAATGCAACAAATAACATGTAAAATTATATAAGCGTTTGTATTTAATTTCACGATGAAATGCTTAGAAAAATTCTTTTTTGTGTTACAGTTACGTTAGTGATTTTATAACACTCAAATAATACACTAAATTGAATAATACTGATGTTGACGAAGCGAAAAAATTTAACACCTTTAAAATGGAGTAAAATGTGCAACCCGTGTATAATATTGTATATATATATATATATATATATATATATATATATATATATATATATATATATATATATATATAATCGCACTTAAAAGTGATGTATTTTATTAGTTTAGAGGTATGAATTTATTGAAATAGATAAAAAAAATAACATGTAATGATTAGAATATAAAATATTAAAATATAAACTTTCAAATTCAAAGTAAAAACAGAGATATGATTAAGAAAAGTGCTCTAAAAGAAAATTCGAAAATTCTTATTAGATAAATATGAAATATAGCAAAAGAAACTTTTGCTTTAGGATTAAAATAAACTACTTAAAAGAACTAAGAAAAAATTTAAATATTCAAAAATATTTTTCTAATGAAATCAATAGTGACAAATAACATGTAATCATCTTATAGCTTAAAATGATACAGAACTGCAAGGAAATAATTTACATAAAGAAAAAATAAATTTGTTGAGCATCATATCAGTAGATATCACTTGTAACTCAAATAACACTGGATAATATGGACGGATGAGTCAGTGTGCATTGGAGAAAGATTTCGATGTATAAATAGAATTCAAATGTATTTCAGACACATTAACGCAATCTTGAAGTTCAAATAGAAATCTATTTGATATCGTTTAGTTTTGGTTATAAAAAATATTTTAATGGCTTTCAGAGCATTCATTTCTTAACTTTACGTTCGAATACAGAGTAAGTTTGCTTTTCTTTTAAGTGAGTATTATATTATTTTCAAGAAAAGTTTTATGTTAACAGTTTTATGTTAAAGAACAACCCGTATGTTAACAGTGTTCCAAAAGTACTTATAAGATGAGATTCGTCAATCACGTAGAAATTCCATAACATGAATAGCAATCTTTCCTGTGCGTTTTACGAATATACAATCAACACCTTTCGATGCTATGGTAACCAATCAAGTAGATATTTAATGGTTTCCTGGGCCAAATTTAAGGCTCAATTGCAACCAGCAGTAGGAATCATTAACAAAAGCAATGACATTAATCTTTGAATTATCCCATTAAACAGCATTAAACAGGTCTAGTTATCATCTGAAAGGTAAAATTTGAAAGTGTAACTGCTGGCAGAAAATACACCCATAATACATAACACATTAGTAATTGCAGGATAAGATAAAACTTCGTTTGCTAGGGCCATTACTAGGGGTATATCTTCATGGACACGAGTAGACTCTGGTAATGTCGTGCGATATTAAGGCATCGAACTTCAAAAAAAATTTGTCGATGCATAATTTTATACAAATGCAAACATAGCAACAATAACCAGAAAAGAACCTACAATAACATACATTATTTCAGCAAATGACAACCAAAACATTTTTCTTATGAAGGTACAAGGATCCTTCAGTTTTTCAGGAACAGATGTGGCAAGGTGGATTTCGTAATGTCTATGTTCTCAGAATTTCGTAAGGAAATAAGCTGTTTGGTAATTCAAATACGTACTAAACAATATGACACAATACGCGAGTACTGATAATTTTAAAATATTTCACCTTCGAACCGAAGAAAATATATTGGAAATTTTCTGAAAACTTGTTTAATAATTATACACTCATGGACAAAAAAAAATTAGCTCTGCAAGAAACAATTGCGAGATCGTAACGATACTTGGCAATAAGGAACATGTGGCGAAGATATGCAAACGGTTAGAAATACAGTGTGATTGCGCATTACGTATAGCCGGTAGAGGGCATTTAATATCGTTCTCCGTGGAGTATAAAACAGGTAACCAAAGCTTGTTTGAGTGTGCAGAATCGTTTACAAAGGAAAAGCTGAGGTAGACATGCCATTACGCCGTTTTCGAAGACAATATGAGCAGCTGTCGCAGTTTCAGAGCGGGAGAATCATCGGCATGATGGAAGCTGGGTGGTCAGCTAGGCGAGTAGCTAGTAATTAGGCCACTCTGATTGTGTTGTGAGGAAGAGTTGGGACAAGTGGATCAGAGAGGTCATTTACACGAAGACCAGGCTCAGAACGCCCTCGACAGACCAATCGTGAGGAGAACGTCACATCGTAAGAAATGCACGCATACAGCCAACTGGTTCATCGGCCGCCATCCAGATACAGGTAGCACCTTCATTAGGGACCCCTGTGACTTCTCGAACCATACGAAGGCGCCTGGCTGAAGGACATTTGGGATCACGGTTCCCATTACGTGTACTGCCTTTGAATCCCACCCATCGACGCCTCCGTTTGGAGTGGTGCCACGCACGAGAAAACTGGACTTCAGCGGAATGGAACCAGGTCGTCTTTAGCGACGAATCCAGATTCAAACTCAACAGTGATGACAATCGTGTTCGTGTGTGGAGTCCCGGTGGTAAAAACCTTAATCCTGCCTTTGCTTTACAGCAACTCACCATTCCCACAGCTGGTGTGATGGTATGGGGTGCCATTGCCTACAATACACGGTCACCCCTAGTATTGATCCGTGGCACCATGACAGCCCAGAGGTATATCCATGACATCCTACAACCACATGTGTTGCCCCTCATGCATTGGCTCCCAGGAGCCATTTTTCAACAAGACAATGCTCGGCCTCACACGGCAAAGGTGTCACAAGACTGTCTCCGCAATGTTACTACCCTTCCTTGGCCCTCCCGATCCCCAGAATTGTCTCCAATTGAGTATTTCTGGGATCATTTGGAACGGCGAGTTGGGCATCCCACGATTTTGAATGAATTAGAAGCAAAATTACAGAAAATATGGAACGAAATGTTTCGAGACATCATACAGAACTTGTATGCCTAAATGTCCGAAGGTATCGCATCGAGCATATATATATATATACAAACACACACACACATATATATATATAATCTTTTGTTACTGAGCACAAATAGTGTTCAGTAAAAATTTTCTAAAATTTGCCTACCACTTGATTTTTTTTTCCAACAGTGTTCCAAAAGCACTAATGAAAAGACGCATAATATTTCATAATCACATAAATAGTGTCATAAACGTTCCATAACGCCAGTGGAAATGTGGAAATGTTTTGCTGTACCTTAGAAGTATATACATTTTCAGCACATTTCGATGCTGTGTTAACCATTCACGTAGAGAATTAAAGGTTTCATGTGCAAGAGTTAAAGTTCTAATACAACCAGCAACAGGAATCATCACAAAAAGTAATAATATTGAGCTTTTAAGTACCCCATGCATCAGCATTAAATAGGCCTTGCTATCATCTGGAGAGAAAAATATGAAAGCGTAACTGCTGATAAAAAGTGTACCCATGCTGCATAAAACATTAAAAAATGGAGAAGATAAAAATTCCTTTGCTAGGGCCGTTATTAGAGATATTTCCTCATGGATACTAAGTATAATCACCATGGTAATTAAAATCTGATAATCACCATGCGATATTAGAATCTCTGATTTTAAAACAAATTGGATGATACATGATTCTATACAAAAGCAAACACAGCAGTAATAATCAACAAATGAGCTGCCGATGCCACACATCACAGAAGAAGCAGGCTCCCAACACATTTCTATTATGAAAAGAAAATGATCCTACAATTTTTCGGAACAGTTTGCTGAACTGTGGATTTCGTAATGCTTATTTTCTCTGAATTGTCTAAAGAAGTATGCCGTTTGGTAATTCATATGCAATCCAAAAAATTAAGACACAATATGCCAGAACTGATACTCTGAAAGGCTCCATTTTTACAATAACAGAAATATTTTGGAGATTTTAAGGGCTTGATACACATTATGTGTAAAGTTTACAACCAAAAAAGGGTTATATGTACATTCGACAGTTTCTATAGAAAGATAATTGTATTCTCTTAATCACCAACTTTTCAACCACAGTGGAATATCCAGGACGGGTGCAAAGGGGCATATGCACGCCCAAAGAATTTTTCTGGAAACTGAAATATTTCAGATTTCCTGAAATGCTTTTATTATACTATTATAGATGTTACGAGCTTTAGAAAATGATTATTTTTCCTTTTCACGCTAAACTTTATTCAACAATATGGAAAATATGATTCTCTCCAATCCGATTCTTGAGAATGGAATAGAAAAGTCTTTGCAGTCTCCAAAATGTTCTGCTGGATCAGTATTTAAAGACGAAGAGAGAAGGGTACATAACTATATAATATGTCCCCCCCCTTCCCAACAGTAGCCTGGGGAAGAAATACAGGAGGCATTTAGAGAGCGATCTATGGTCACCTAAAATAAGTCTTCGGAAATGCACATCTCCGCTAATCATCTCTTTGCAGACTTGAATGGTCCACGAGTGGTAGTCTCGGCTGTCGTAAGCGATCAGTGGTCTGGAAATCTAGATCGATCTATTGACTTCTTCTTCAATTGTTATGTTCATAATTTTCTGACTTTAAATTTACATGAATCGTTTTCTTAATATTTTGTTTCGACAATGAGTTGAAATCAACATCAGATGAAACAGTGCAGCCGCTTTTAACTTACTTTAACTCAGGTACAAAAATCCAAATTCAATGTATATACTTGTTTAACCATTTCCGATTGAGATTATTGATATTCTACTTCTTTTCTCTTATTTAATGTAGAATTTTCTGCTTTTGTTTTAATTTTAAATTTTTAGCATATTTATCAACAGGATATATATATATATATATATATGATATTTCGAATTATATCCATCGTAAATTATCTGATGAAGAAAAAAATGGATATTCTTGAAATATTTTGGATGCCAACAACCAATGTATTTTCAAGCTCTTCGTTTGGAAATGAAAAACTGAAGAGGAAATTTAGATGTAATTTACTTTTAGAATATCCATGGTTCAGTCTATATATTTCTTATTCACTAGTTTTAAAAATATTGCAAAAATGAAATAAAGGGTAAATAAATATAACTATGCAAAACCTGTCATGCATAGAAATTTTTCCTATTCTTATACTCGCTTCTTATTAGCCATTTTTTTATACTGCAGTCATTTCTTCAAATGATTATTAGGTTTTCAATCTTGTTGAATTCCATTGATTTATGTAAATAGAAATTTTTGTTCTTCTGATATCTTTTTATTTTTTTTAACTGATCTTTATTTTCGTAACTTGATAATAACTATATCGATACTAGAACAGCTTTAAACGGGTAAAATAAGACTGGTATCGTATATTCTTCAGTTTTACCAAATGGTAATTCTAAAATAATTTACTTTTATCATGACGATGGTAATCTGCTCCCCCATTTCCCCAAAATTTATTTCTTGTTACACCATTGTTTCACCAGACAAATTTTAAGTAATTTCGGACACATTAATCAAAAGAAATCTACAACAATGCTCTACGGATATCTGCAGTCACACCAATTTCGCTTAATTTAAAACTACAAGAATTTATTCGATAAAATTCGGTCCTTTATTGATACAGTCGTTTAAAAAAAGTTTTACGTCGCACTATCAGCAACACGAGAACTATTGCCAACAGACCCCGTAATTTTGAACTTCAATTAAGTGACGAGGACGACATCTGAGCTGGCACCCTCCTAAATTCCTCCCCACCCCTACCGGAGGACTTTAAATCTCGACATTAAAGGAAAGAAAACTTTAACAAGTGTTAAAGCGTCAAATATATGTCTAATTTTTGCAGTGGAATTTTATTTGATCCCTGCGTGATGAGTTAGTATTAAAATCGCGCCTCTGATGCACAACTCCCACTGATTGTTGAACTTTCCTTTTTCCATTTGTGAAACACTTGTTTAAATACTATCAAATTACCTATAGATCTAAGGTTCCTTACAGTCTATTTTAGACGCTTCTTTTCCCAATATTTGTTATATGGAAAGTTAGGAGATTCATCTAACCAGGGAATGTACACTTTATATATCTACCATCTCCCTCTCTATTTATCGTTTCTTCAAAAAGTTTGTGTATTATCGGTTCATCTTCCCTATTATACATTTTTACTTGAATTATTTATATCCAAAGAATCCAAATCAATAATTTTGTCTTCATTTACGAGTAAAGACGGACCTAAAAGTGACCTATATAATTTAGTTTCTTTTAAAACCTTTCCCGTCACGGTACATCCCAAAAAAATTCAGATATAAGTATTTTCCCTGAAGCATCGGCACCCAATAATATGTCTGTTTCATTGACATTTTCTTCATGTGAAAAAATTTGATATTTCAAATTTGAATCACTTAAAAATATTTTATTTATGTTAATACTTTTAAACAATTAACATTTATCATTTTCGGCACAGAAGCACACATTTTGCTTTGATCCGTATTTAAATTTTTATATTGTTTTTTTCCCACCTAACCAGGTTAAATTGCTCAATTCTATATTATAACGATTATGACATTCTTTTTTTTTTCCGTGCCTCCAAAATGTCCGTGAGTTACGGTCACTTTACCTTTACATTTTAATATAATATTTTCAGACGCAAAAATTTTCAAATATTATTTTTATTCGAGCCGCTCTCTATAATTAGACGTACAAAATGATCTAATCCTTTAATGGAGATGCGAACTACAAGTGCTTATAAATAGACTGAATCGCAAGAACAGTATTATACATTGACCTAGATTCATCAATTTTCGGGCAAATAGTTTTAACACTTCTTAGCTTATATTTATCAAAATACATCAAAGGCACATGTTTCCCCGAACGATGACAATATACTAAACTAGCCTTTCAAAAACTAGATATATGTTTTTTTAATTCCTAATCATTTAACACAAATATCTTTTTCAGCAATATATCTGTTCTTTTATCGATGGATAGATTGCAAGCATTATTACACTCCGGACTTGAATGCATGGATGAGCCACAAAAAACGCAAATCAACTTTTTGATCTCTGTTTTATTAACATCAAGAGAAATTAACTGTACAGAGAATAGAAATTAACTGTACAGAGAATAGAAATTAACTGTACAGAGAATAGAAATTAACTGTACAGAGAATAGATGTTTACCTTTGACAGATTTATTGCTTTCAATATCTCTGCATGCTTCTTGCGATGAACTCAAGACTTTAAGTTAGGCGGGCTCCCGCCAGCAGTAAACTCCTGACTCAATGATAATAAAGCTCGTTCTCGTGACCTCAGCGAAAGAAAATTCAACAAAACATTAACGTCTGAATAACAGTTTTCGTTTTCTAACTCATTAAATTCTGTCAAAATGTCCTGCAACAAAGCCTTCCAAATAGTTGTGCATAATACGCTCGAAATATTTTCCGTTTTTACACCTAAGCATTCCAAACTTCTTAAATCCGCAGAAATTTTACTATAAAATTTCATAAATGCAACAATTTCATTTGACTGCTTCAAAGCTCTATAGCTAAAAATACGTTTCTCAAATGGGTTTTAATCAATAAATCCTACGTAGCGAATCGTTCATTTAATAAATTTACAGCTGCAAAATACGTTGAATTCTAAATCCTCGTGGAAAATCCCTCAATTGCTCTTAAGACTCCCGTCTACCCGCCATTTTAATTACATCAGCTTAATGTTAATCCTATGGAATTTTGACTTGAATTCTCCCATCTTTATTATTTGATCTATTTAAATGCAATAAAGTGCATTTGAAAGAGCAAAAAATAATGAATGCTTCTGTGGAATTACTTTTTCCCTAAGATTTTTAAAAAATATTTGAAAATATTCTTTAAAGACCGGAAAACTCAAAAACGAATAATTAAAATAAGAATAAAAATATTTTTAAAAATCTTAGGGGGAAAAGTAATTCCACAGAAGCATTGATTATCTTTTGCTCTTTCGAATGCATTTTATTGCATTCAAATAGATCAAGTAATAAAGATGTGAGAATTCAAGTCAAAATTCCATAGGATTAACATTACGTCCACGAAATCAAAATGGCGGGTAGACGGGAGTCTTACAGCAGTACCTCACAAAGAGCTGTTAAATAATTAAACTTATTTGCTGGATCTAAACGATCCTTTTTTATGTATTGTCTATACGAAACTATTCCAGAAATTCAACTATTGATTTACATCGTATAAAATTTAAATATTAATTTAGGTAATTTTAGCCGTGCAGTATTGTCTTTGTCACTGACATTTAGTTCGATGTTTTGAACATTTTTCTCGGCGTTTAATTTGAAATTAGTAGTCTTAACACCCAACAAAGTTTAGCCCCATTCCCAAATACGACTACTAGCTCTAAATTTCCAAATAGTAATTTTATCATGATAGTCTTCACATTTTGTGAATTGTTTCTCAAATTCAGCTGCTTTAAATAATAGTTCTAATTCTGTGACTACTCAATTAAGGTAATAAAATTGAGTTGTTAGAGCTTCCGATAGTTTCTAAAGTTCGTTAACATATAATTTTTCTATTTCCGAAAATTGAAGTTCCAATTTTGTTATAGAATAAATAACTGCAATTGTTCTAACACCACGATTTCTTGTTTAATAAAACTATTCTATCTTTTCTATCTTCCAACGTGATTACAATTCAAACTATATTATTCATCAATATTATACATAAAAATCAAATAGTTTCTAATAAGCCGGCAAATATCCTGGGAGGGATGCCATATCAAACAGAAATAATTTAACTTATTCTAAAAATTTCTTGTGTACTAATTCATTTTCTCATACTTCTATAAAATCTTACAGAGAAAATAAAAATGTTACTTATATAACCTAAAGAGTTGTTTTTGTAAAGATGACGGTCTATAATGATCATCGGTTTTAATAAAAGTCTTATTCCAAAAGAGAATAATTTTTCAATCTTTATTACATGTCAAATAACACTACTCAAAGCATACGAGTAGTATTAATTATTCTATAAAATGTGTCTTGCATAGAACTTCAATTACCTACTCAATTTGAATATTGCCGAGAATAAAAGGGAATGAACGTGACCACCACCTAGATTGCAATAATATTATTATCAATCGTGGATATCATTCTTCGTTATCTCTAATTAATACTAATATGTTACACTATGAATAGAGATAAACGGACGGACGGACAGACAGACAAACTGATAGATAGACAGACACACAGACAAACAGACAGATAGACAGACACACAGACAGACACACAGACAGATAGACAGAAAGACTGACAGACACACAGATAAACAGACAGACAGACAGATAGACAGACAGACACACAGACAGACAGATAGAATTCCGTATAAGTGAATTTGAATCCTCAGAAAAGAAATTATTGCTTTATGTTCAAAATGAACTATAATTATCTTTTATTGTACATAAATATTTAAACCAATTACCATTTCTTTGTAATAAAAGCATACAAACCACCAGTATATTAATTTCTTATGTTTTAAAATCCTACAGAATTGGTAAAAAAAAGTCTAATCCTTAGGCTACTTGATATTTCCAACTAGAAATCCGTATGTTAACAGAGTTCCAAAAGCACTAATAAGAAGGGATTCGTCAATGACATAGATATTCCATAAAGTCAATGGAAATGTTTTCCTATGCTTTTGACGAATATGCATTTTCAAAATCTTGCGATGCTGTGGTAACCATCCAGGTAGAGATTTAATGGTATCCTGTGCCGAAATTGATGCTCTATTACATCCAGCAGCAGGTATCATCAACAATAGCAATGACATTACATTTTGAAATACTTCACATATGAGGATAAAATAAGTCTTGATATCATGCGAAGGATAAAATAAGACACTGTAATTGAAAGCAAAAAGTGCACCCATGTTACATAATATATTAATAAATGCAGGATAGGATAAAAATTCGTTTGCTAGGGCCATTACTTGAGATATGTCTTCATAGATCCTCAGTATTTTCTGGTAATCAGACTGTGATATTAAAGTCTCAGATTTTAAAATAAATTTCATAATACATGATTTTATACAAATGCATGCATAAGAGTAATATCCAACAAAACAGCCGACGAGGCTATAAGTCATTACATAAACTGACACCCAAAATGCATCTGTAATGAACATGAAATACTCTTTCAATTCTTCTGGAACAGATACTGAACTACGAATTTCATAATGTATGTATTTTATGGTTTTCGTACAAAAGTAACCTAATTGGTTAATAATACACATAATAAACATAATTCCACAGTAAACGACCACTGATATTCTTAAAATCTTCCTTTTACGAGATGACAGAAAAAATTTGGAGAATTTTGAAAGCTTGTTTAATAATATTCGGATTTTTTCTCGAGATCGAAACAACGAAATATAAGCAGACACTTGAAGAAGAATCATTATTAACAGCGCCCATTGGCTGTGTGTTCTTGAAACGAAACTTAACCACATGGATTGTGTCACTACAAGGAAAAACAAGATAAATTTGAATACATGTTTTGGAGAACTCCATACGAAGTTATATAGTTTATTTCCTTTGATGGAGTGAGGGTATGGCATAGTTTCTAATCCCGTCAGGTGGAAAATAAATAATATGGGCATGAACACTCTTTCTAGCAAATCGTTTGACTTATTCATATCGAACTGTTCCTCCTGTGAGTTACTACTTTATAACATACTCTGTTATTTGTAATGCAAGAATCAGTTTCATTCGCAAATAATTCTAATTTTAAATTTAAGCACAGATGATGCTGAAATCAATTCATCATTAGCTTTATTGTATATGATTTGACTGTTTTACATATCCTTTTATTTATTTATATTGAGATGACCCTAAAATTGGATGCGTACTTTTATCAGACATTGTTCTCAATTGTTCGAGGTAATAGCTGCTTTCGCTAATAGTTTTATATTTAAGTAGGTGATACTGAAATCAATTTGTCATAAGCTTTATTATATTTTAATTGACTATTTTTCTTGTATTTATTTTTCTTTTTATCATGAAATGGGTGACATGTTTTGAATCAAGGATTGATTATTACTATTTCTTTTCACTCGTGTGTTTTTGTTTGCGTGAACACGCATTGCTTTTACATAAATTGGCTATTTCATTCCGAGTATTATTCGACACAATTGGCTTACTTTTATTTCTTTATTTATTTATTGTGCTTCTGCAGCTCAATATCAGACACAAAATGCAACATGCTAACCATTATGCTGAAAAAAATTACCTTGAACCATCTCAAAACATAAAATTTTGTTTACTAAAATAAGAAAGATAATTTCATAAATATTAATTTGCTTTTATGAAAAATACGCAAAAAAACAATTCTTTTTCTCTAATATATATTTTTCTCTTTCTCATTTAATTGAAGATAGTAATTAATAAAAAGGCTCCAGAAAATTTTATGCTAACATTTGTTTATTTTTCTACAATTGAGGTAACTACTTAAAATTCCAATTTATTCAAAAATTCAAATGATTTACATGCATGAATTCAAAAAATATATTATTAGTTTCATACTTTATTTTTGAACGTCTCTGGGTTGAATTGGACAATTGAGGAGCACATAAAATCCCTTATAGAACTTTTTATTTCATTTTACACATATAAATTCATTCTGTTATTTTTGTTGCCTTTTTTTCCGTAAAGAAACTTAAGTGAAAACTGGAGAAAGTATTTATACTAGTAATGAAATCGTAAGAGGACCTGTTTGTAAGAAGACCTTTTGTTTGCGTCCCACTCACCTCTGCCACAAAGAGAGTTTCCTTAAAATGTGCTGATATGATAGAAATTGGATTATGGATCAATGAGTAACCGTTCTCGTCATTGATGAGTCCCGGTTAAATCTAACCAGGGTTTATAGTCGTACTTTCATATGGAGAAAGCCAAGGAACCTCTACCTGCGATCCAATGTCCGAGAATTCGATACTTATGGTAGTAGAGGCTGGATAGTCTGAGATGGCATCATGTTGGATTGCCTTACACACCTCCACATTTTTTAAAGAAACACCGTGACTTCTGAGAGGTATAGGAAAGACGTCTTGGAGCCTTATATCCGAATTTTCAGGGGTCCAAACTGTCCTGATTTCCTTTTAATGGGTGACAACGCGAGGTCACATAGAGCTGGTCTGGTCGAAGAATTTCTGGAGAGTGAGGATATTCACCGGATGGGTTGGCTAGCCGGATTTCCATACCTTAATACTATAAAGCATGCCTAGAATGTTCTGGGAAGGATAATTGCAATTTTGCAATTTTCTTCCGAGAACCATCCAAGACCCGAAAACAGCGTTGCTGAATGAGTTGTACCAATTGCCACAGGCACTCATAAACACCTTTATTTCCAGAATAAAATCACGGTGCGAGGCCTATATATCAGTAAGAGGGGACCCGGCCCCATATTAATCTATTTTTTCGCTATATTCTAAAACTGCTGTTTCATACTTTGCCACTCCGGTCAGTGTTACTCAAGATCATGCGTGTGTATTATAACTGTTGAATGGTTGATTGTTTTTGTATGATATCAACCCTACGTGCACAAACTAAATTTTATTAAAATTTGTCCAATAGTTCTAGAGATAATCGGCCAACCCAGAAAATTCTCTTAATTTCGAACACCAGTGTACGTTTTGTTGGACAATTTTGTACTTGTAATAAAGTTTTCTTTGAATAGAATTTTTTTAAATTTACAAAATTAGATGTATCTGTATTTTTTATAGTGTTTCCAAATGCTTGATAGAAAAAATTTCTGAAACTATAAATAACCTTAATACAACCAAAAACCCATGCACATAATTACGAAAAACACTTCTGCTGTGAAAAAGTTAACTTGAAAATCTTACAATTTTTAGTGTTAAGAATTATAAAATATTGAAATGATAGTAATGGATTGTTTGAAAATATAGTTGTTTTTTTTTCCTAAAAAGTAAATTTTTCTCTGTGATCAAACATGATGAAGTTGAACTTTATATTATAAATTCAGGGGGATTTCAATCTCATGGGAAAAATTTTAAAAGTAATATAAAACAACTAAACAAGCAATTTTTACTGTACAAAGCATAGTCAGAGCAATCGGTGAAATTCTAGACAGATCTGTATCGGAACGCATAAAGCGAGAGTCTTCTCAAACATCATCATTTCTACCGTGAATTTCAGGTGCGAAGACCACATAGAGTAATCAGGAAAAGGCCAAGTATCCGGAAATCCACGGTAGAAATGATGATGGGTAAGAAAACTCGCGTTTTATGTTAACCATTACGGCACCATCTGGCGGTGCACTACTTGCTCCCACCTATGCATTGGATGATGAAAATGATTTGTTTGGGTGTTTTCTATCAACCCTTAAATGTTTCTCATAAATTTCGAAACACCCTGAACTTAGTATTGAAAAGCTATTGGCAATAAGCCGTGGCATCTTAAGATAGATAGCAAATCGATTAAATCGTTGCAGAAACGTCAACAAATCTTTCAACATTTCTGTGAATTGTTGGTACCAGGAGTATTTAAATGGACTATAATCGATATCAGAGTCGGCAACCTTGTAGCTGTACCATAAACCCAAACTAATCTTCCATGATGATGCAGAATGAGGAACAGTAAGAAATATTTGAAACAATTTGATTCTCTCGGCATTGAATGAAGATTTAAGGAACAGAGGTCAGGATTACAGATTTAGAGCTTTGCAATGTATTATTTATGCATCATTTAAAGCTAACTATTGACATAAAAATAAACAACATAAATTATAACTATTCCTTCAACATAAATAAAAAACAAACAAAATTGTATATGTGTTATGTATTGTATAACTTTTAAATACATACGAGTACATGAATCTATATTCATTCGTCCAAGAATCTTGAGTTACCTTTGATTAGATATGTAAGTATGAGTTGTCATAGTAATTAAGCAATTAAGGGTACAAGAACATCAGAGAGAAAATGAAATGCCGAATTTAAAATACTTTCTTTTTATGACATTTATATTTCAAAAATTATTAGTGCAGGTTAGGAGCTCCGTGTACCTGATAATTATATTTTTGTCATTTTATTGAACTATAAAAATATTTTTTGGTCAAAAAGTTTTTCTATACCTTTGAATTGAATAATTTTGATGAGGTAAGTTGGGAAGTTCAGATTGATCATTTTGTACAACAGACCGTCGTGCCACATCCTGGCGAAAGCTCTCTTTACATCCAGGAAGATGCCTAGGGTATAAAATTTATGGGTGAAACCTTCGTTAATGAAATTGGTGACTCTGATTAATTGATGGATGGAAGAGTGGAAACCACACTGTTCCAGGGGATGCAATTAATTTCATTGCAATGATTTTTGTTTCTTTTTGAGATAATCTTCTTGAATATCTTAGCAATGGCATATAATAGGCTAATAGGTCTGTAGTTTTGGGTAAATTTGTAGTCTTGCTTTGGTTAAGGTATCATGCAATATTAACACATCGATCAATAACTCCCGAGTCGAAAATTGAAAACATTTTTTTTGCAAATTTTTTTTTTATTCATCAACATAACACCTTTTGTTAATCACCTTTTAGGGTGATAAATTTTTTCCAACTTTTTTTTTTTTTTTTCCCAAAAAAAATTTTTTTTTTTACTTTTTTTTTTTTTTTTTTCGCAAGAAATCTTTTTTTTTGTTGCGAGTAAATAGCGATAAACAGCTTTCTGAATCATCGACTCGTTGCTGTTTTTGTTCCATCGAAAGCAATCGCGGCACCCACTTGGAAAAAACCCTTTTCACTTCACTTCAAAAAACCTTTTTCCTGGTCCGATCGACTTAAAATTTTGACACGTTTCAAGCAAAGGTTAGTACTCTAGAAAGACCTGGTTACTGGTTTACTACGAGCGCCATCTCTGGGTTAGTCTCGGGAGTTATTGATCGATGTGTTATATTCTTTTCCATTTTGATGAGAAGGAGTTGAACATAATGCATTTGTTGATAATTTTAGGAAGGTTCGTAATTGCTTTGTCAGGCAGATATTTGAGAGCAATGTTGGAAATAGAATCAGGACCAGGTGCTTTTTTATTAACAAGTTTTCTGATGATTTGCTTGATTTCAAATGGGGTTGCCGAAGGAGGGGTGGATATAGATTGGTTATTTGCAAGGAAATTAGAGACTGTTCTTTCGACTTCCTCAATTTTCTCGTCTGAATATGGTTCTGCATTTTCTTGAAAGGTATCTTCCAGAGTTTCTTTGAAGGCCTCTGCTTTTTTTGAAGTCGGAATGGGCCATTCCCCCTCGGGTATTTGAGAGAAGGGATACAGTACGTTTTTCTAGTTGTGATTTTATTTAAGTAGTAAAGTGAGTTACCTTCAGGGATGAGAGTTTCCAAGAGGATCTTGCAGTTTCGATTTTTGTGCTCTTGGATTAAAGTTTGAATCTGTCTGAGGAGAGTGTTTACTTCTCTTTTGTATTGGGTATTTTGTCTGGTTCCAAAGCTTTCTAAACCTATTTTTTATCACTTTAGTGACAGGGGAGCAATTTATCGTTTGGTGAATAAAATCTTGGAATTTCCCCCAGTTGGTAATCTTGTGCGTTCTTAAATCGCGGGGAAGAATACTGCTATGTAAGAGATCAATTATTAAAGGATTATGGTCACTGCTAAGTTCGTTGATAGAAGATGTATCATAATGTGCGAGGTTTTTGGCTATAGCGAAATCAAGGATGAAATTTTGAGCACCTCTGTGGGGGAAGTGAGTAAGATGATCTGGAGTAATAACATCAAGTGCGGAGGCAGCCATCCAGTTGCAGATGATTGTACCATTTCTATTTGCCCTGCCAGGGTTCCAGCAGAGATATTTCGCATTAAAATCTCCGAAAAGGATTATTTAGTGGTTTTGGATGAGGATGGTATCCAGATCAATAGTATTGATAGTACCGTGTGGTGGTCTATAGATGCTAGAGGCAGTCATGAGAGAGTTATCTTGTACGTAAATATTTACAAATGTATTTTCAAAAGTTTGGCTATTGAAAATGATAGGAAAATGCTTAATGGTATTTTAATGAAGATAGCAGTGCTTCCTTCCCTATAAGTAAGGCGGTCACTTCTATTGCAAGAATAATTTGGTATTTTGACAGTGTCGGAAGGTGGAAATGCATTTCTTGTATGCGGATTAAATCCGGATCGTGCTTGGCGATTGAATGCATAAGTTCCTCGATTTGTCTTCTTATTCTATTGGCGTTCCAACTAAATATTTGGAGTGAAGGACCGTTAAAATTGGTTGTAATCGGCATTATTTTAGGGTTATCAGCTGGCTCTGAATAATGTGGAGCATGGTGCCCATTTGACTTAGAAGCTGTGGCATGGTGTCAACAAGCGGAGCATTAGTGGTGCTATTTTGTGGGGCAGTAATCTGCTCAGCGGGAATTTGGGCTTGGGGAGCCATTTTGGCTTGCTGGAGTTTTCTCCTCTTTCTTCCCAGATATTCACGGTTTGTGGTTTGGCAGGCTTAGCATTAATATGATTTTTTGGGCATCCAGAGTAGTTGGCGGGGTGTGGACCTCCGCAGAGAGCGCACTTGTCTGGAGTTCCATAAATATAGAAAATACTTTACTCATCATATAGAAACCTATACACAAAATATAGTGAACATACCTTTTTGATGAGATTACTGTTTCTTTCTCTCTCTCTCTCTCTCTCTCTCTCTTTTTTTTTTTTTTTTTTTTTTTTTTTGGAAAAATGATAGAACTTAAATGATAGAAAAGTTACTTCTTGAAAATATTTATAATTTAGAGAAAATTATTTTTAGTAAACTATATACATAAGAAACTTATAAAATAACATAAGAGAATTGGAACTATATTGTTTATTATTTTTCTTTAAAATGATAACTGAATGCAAATGTATCTCGCAAACATGTCCAAATTCAAATGAGAGAGAAAAATCATCATGACGAAAAAGTTACTTTAATATTTAATAAAAAGATTAAAATATCATTACAAGGCACACAAAAAATCTAAGCTCTAGTAATGATTTGAAAAGATATATATCACAAAAACAAGGAGTCTTAGAATCTAGAATTCCTTGGATGCTCTGGTACACTTAAATTAAAAATTTTACATTATAAAACTAAGAAGGTGTTGTAAAGTTCAAAGTAACCTAGAGGGCAAAACGTGAGTCAAGCTAAATTTAACTTTCCATTGAAATCGTACGCGATATCGTGTGTATAGGCGTACGCGCTACTCGTGTATATGTAAAAGAACAAAAGAATAGAGACTCAGAAAATATAGACATGGCAATTTATCTTTATCTGATAATTTTGTAGTGAGGTATGGAGTGCCACTGAGAATCGTACCGAGTGAAAAATCTGGCACGTGTATAATAGGCTGACAAAGTCTGTTCTAGACACAAGTGGGTTAGTAGAAAACCCAATATCGCCAAAGGAGACCTGGTATTCGTCACTTATAAAACTGTGCTTCCAGCTAAATTGTTTTTAGCTAGAATATCGAATAATCATAATGGAATCAATGGACTGGTTCGAGAAGTTATTTTTAAAACTAAGAAAAATACCCTGGATGTACCATTACCAAACACTGTAAATTACCTTTTTGTTAACTCTAGTCTTTTTTCAGATTTTAGAAGTCTCAATAATAATAAAAACTAAAGTTATAAATTTTATGGTGGTGACCATATTGTAGATCACAACATCTATATCGTAGTGCCCTAAGTAACCACCAGATCCTTACGTAAGTGCTAACAAAAGGGGGAGGGATATTGCTGCTCTCCTAGACTAATCGTTATGTCAAAACCGTAGCTAAACTTCAAAGGCTGATAGAAGCCGCATTGTATTTAATTTTGAATTATTATCATTGGATTCCCTAGATTATGTATACTAAAAGTAAATCATATTCCTATCCTAAGAATTCAACATAAATAAATCCAATTTTATTTTAAGCTTATTAGCCTCGTTATCGAATGCTGTTCAGGTGACCAGTCTGAGCCAAAGAATGACTTTTGTCAATATATGTATAAATTTCATAGCGAATTTCATAATTTGATTTTAGAAAGTTATTTAAATTTTCTTTACCCAATGTGCTGTATCATTTCATGTAACATTCAAACTGCTTTTCCTCAAACTTTTTATTTTTAATGATGGTTACGCAAAATATTAAAGTTCCTTTTATTATTACAAAGTTTTAAAAAACTACTGGAAGTTTTGCATAATATGTTTGACAAGTCTGTGCGTATGGAATAAATATTTAGGTAAATAGTTATTTTTCAAACATATGCAAAATTAAATAAACCGTTATTTTGAACTTTTTTTTTCTGCTTCTCACGCAAAATAGCACTAGTACCCTCAAAATTTACGCATGTAATTGCAAACAAAAAAATTTAAAGAAATTGTACTAAGAAAACTGCTTAAAAATATTAAAATCTCAATACATATTAAGATATTGAGATGTTTTGAAAAAAAAAATTAGGTAAATTTTCTTTGAAAATGCTTTTTTTTTCTGAAGCGCATATTTTATATGAGTTCAAATAAATTAAATAAAAACTTTTCTTAGAAATATCCGATTAAATAAATTTGCTAAATAGCTACTGTCTACCCTCAAATAATAATTTATATTTCTATATTAAATAACGACTTACCTTAAATATTTCTGCTAAATATTTATGACCGAGAATAAGTAACAGACTAAAATTGAAAAATTGTAAATAAATGATCGCGTCAGACAAATAATTAATTTCAGTATAACCGGAACAAATATTCAAAAAAAAAAAACTTGAATATAACATGACATATCCATGTGTGTGTATTGTGCGTGTGTGAATGAGGAATTTTGTTCTTTATTTAAAGAAAAGTAAATTATTTAATCTTTAACTTAACCCTTACTTTCAAAAACAAAAAAAAAAATTATTCTATTCTTTAGCATTATGGATATTTCCAACTAGGAACCCGTATGTTAACAATGTTCCCAAAGCACTAATAAGCAGAGATTCGTCAATGACATAGATATTCCATAAAGTCAATGGAAATGTTTTGCAGTGTGTTTTACGAATATACAGTTTCAAAACCTCGCGATGCTGAGGTAGATATCCGGGAAGAGATTTAATAGTTTTTTGTAACAGATTTAAGGCTCTATTGCAACCAGCAGCAGGGATTATCAACAATATTAATGACAGTAAGCTTTGAATTATCCCAAACACCTGCATGAAATACACCTTTCGGTCATCTAAAGGATGAAATGCAACATTGTAACTGTAGGTGAAAAGTACACACATGTTACATAACACACTAATAAAAGTCGGATAAGATAAAAATTCATTTGCTAGGGCCATTACTTGGGATATTTCTTCATGGAAATTAAGAAAACTTTGATAATCACATTGTGATATTAAGGTGTCGGATTTTAAAATAAATTTAGTGAAACATGATTTTATACAAATGCATGCATAGTAATAATATCCAATAAAAGAGCCGATGATGCCGTACATCATTGCAATAACTGACACCCAAAATATATCTGAGAGGAAGATCAAATGCTCT
>BMAW01128858.1:9097-23290 GCA_019974015.1 Nephila pilipes | reverse complement strand
TTTTTTCTGAAAGAATATGTGTTCTGTTTTTCCTAATAAGTAATTCTATTAAGAGTAGGGAAGTTTTTATCTTTAATTTTTGAGCTGAAAACAGAATATATCTTGATAGATAAATTTTGCACTTAAGAAAACTACAACTAATAAAAGTGTATTTTTAAATTTTAATCAGTAATGGATACTTATTCATTAATGTGTTTTAACGGTTTTATTCATTTCGGAGAGAAAGATTCATTATATGTTTGAAATATACTTTTGTAATGGTTACCTCAAAAAAATATAAATTCATAAAAATAATTCATAAATTCATTCATTTAAAATTCCTACACAACATCGGACATAGGTGAAAGGTACATTTACTTTCTATAATATTGCATTATGTCTAATAAATCTCGGAGTAAAATCACTTTGAAACTGAAAAAAATAATATTCTTCGTAAGAGAAATAAATTAATTTAATAATATTATTTTTATTAATTAAATTACATTTTTCAGCATTACTATGGATACTCCAAATATCAGAACATCACTTATATATTTTAAGAAAAATATATTTTTTATCTATAAATGATTTATATCATTTTCAATGATGCAGCTCCTTAATTTTTGATTACTAATCTGAGTATTTGAAAAATGGTTAGGTGAAATTATTATATTAAAATATTCAAGAAATTTTTTATTTTGTGAAATATTATGAGACTCATTTGAAGTGTTGAAACTAATAAATTCCAACTTAAGCATATTCTCCTCACTCAAAGCATAAATAATTATATTTCAATCAATTCTGACTAACGGTTAAATGCAAAAACATTTTAGAGACAATAATAAATGCCCTCAATCAGCTTAATTATAAAACTAAAATGTTTCCAATTTAGAAGTATGTTTAATTATATAAACGCATTAAATAAAATGATTTTTATACCTAATATCGAAATTTTAATCATTACCATATTAATAGAAATGTCCAATTTTGCCAAAGCACATATTATAAAAGCTATATCTTTAAGTGTTTGAAATATATATGAAAGTTGCTTTAAAATGTAATATTTGGAACAAATTGTATTAAAATTTGCTTACATTTATATATTATTTATATATATTACATTTTTATTTATATTTGTTAGTTTATATATTTTTACTAATAGGGTAATATACGAATAATTAAAAAAGTTTATTACATTCTCATACTACTTTTCCTTAAATTATGGTATTAAAATAATAAAGAGAAGCCTTCAGCATTAAATGACGAAACACAATCTTAAATCATGCAGGACCTCAGCTCTTTAATTATTGCATATTCGTCAACGAATAATTATCTTATTTTTTTAAACTATATCAAATTACTAATATATAAATCGACTTTGTATTCCTATGATTAAAATATATGTTAATAAGAGTGAGTATAAGACTTTAACTTTTCTAAAAATTAGTTTAATTTATAAAAAAATCAATTTATTTAAGAAATGGAAATAAACTATATACAAGCATAAAATAATGTTTGTTGATAAATTATTAAACTTTTATTAATCCCTCCACTTTATTTAAAACTATTTATCCTTTAATAGGATAAATAGTACTATATTGATTAATTTTACTCATAATTAAAACATTACGATATTGTTGGTTACTCCTATCTACTCCTAACTAAAAACAAATAAATCAACATTATTAGCTATAATTTATAATATTATGTACATAAGGATCAGGTAATAACTCAGCATACATTTTATTTCTTAGTAATAAACTTTATTTTTATTCCTTAGTAATTCACTTTTCAGTCTTTCCTGGAAAAACAAACAATTATATGTATACATATATATGTGTGTGTGTCTCTGTGTGTGTTTCCAGTACTTCATTTATACTCATGAGGTTTTGCAGCATTATGAATATATTTTTTGTGGAATCAGTGGGATTTTTAATAATTAGTTTCATGTATGTTTCAAACATTTCAAAAAATTTATTCATATAACAGGAGAATTATTTTATAATTTTCATGCAGGTAATTCTTAATTTTCGCAGTATTAATATGGAATGAATTGAATGCTATTGTGACTAAATATGTTTAAGATTTAAATAGTTTTTATGGAACAGGTATACGGTTTATATGGTCCTAAACAATGTTGTTATCTCGCAAAAAAAATTTTTGTTTCCTCATTTGTATCTAAAAGAAGTTAACAGTTAACCTGCGTCATTTGGAAATTTTTCGATTACCCCATTAAAATCGGAAATCTTGTTTTATCTTCAAAATAGAAAATGAAATAACTTTATTTTTCTCTTAAGGCTCCCTTCAATCGACTAATTTATGATCGTAATGTTAATCCTATTGAATTTTTTCTCCCGTTCTCAAATTTATACTATTTTATGTATTTAATGGGACTTAGTACCTTTCGAAATCAAAAGAAGGACATTTTGACAAACTTTTTTCGATTCATCATAAATCAACAATTTTTACTCATTTCAATATGAAACTTTGCCGGTTTGTGTAATAAAGTATATAATTTAAAGTAT
This sequence comes from Nephila pilipes, assembly GCA_019974015.1. Classification (NCBI taxonomy): domain Eukaryota; kingdom Metazoa; phylum Arthropoda; class Arachnida; order Araneae; family Nephilidae; genus Nephila; species Nephila pilipes. The sequence continues at coordinate 20,786 of BMAW01128858.1, read as the reverse complement.
TGGGTCAAGTTTTGCTATTAAATTAATATTTTCTTAAATAACATGAAATATGCGAACAAAAATTTAAAAAATAAATTAGCTTACCTTACGTTACCCACAAGATAACATTTGAAAGATGTACAGTAGAACCATAATTCTCATACCAAATTAAAGCTAAATAATCATCTTATTCTGCAAACCTCAAATTTTAAATTTATCTTACATTTAAAAAAAATTAAAAATTAAAAAATGTTATCAAATTTGTATTTAGTAACTTTTTTCATGTTTCATGCTATAAAATAAAATCTAACCATCCAAATAACAAATTGAGGTTCACAGATTAAAGATTTACAAGTACAACACTCATGTAAAATTTTAAGGCTCTACATGCAAAATATTTTTTTATCTTGTGGGAAAGTGTGAAAATAACAAACTGAAAGAAAGAGGTTGCTTTACATTGCATTACAAAGAACAAGCCACTTTAGACACTTACATTTTTTGATGCGCAGGGCGTAATAATTGTTGGATTTTGACGCGGTTTGCTTTAAATACCTTTAACATTCAACACTATTTTTTAAAAATAAATTTGAAAAATCGAATTTTTGAAGGTGCAAAGGTACAAAGTCCCCTTAAATGTAATGAAGTGCATCCGAAAGAGCAAGAAATAACAAAGATTTCTTAGGAAATTATGTTTTTCTTCCAATTTTTTTAAGAAACAATACCACTATTTTAATGATCTGTTCGTGAGTCTTCAGGTTCTAAAAATATTTAAAAATCCTTTCAAAAAAGGATATGTAGAATAATTCTACAGTAATCTTCCTTAATATTTGATTTTTGGATGACCCTTTTCGCATTCAACTAAATAAAATAGTATATATTTGATACCGGTAGAAGAAATTCTATAGGATTAACATTACTTTTATGAAATCAAAATGGCCGGTGGACGGAGCATTAATGTCACACGTCATACTAAATCAATAAAATGTGTTTATCATAACAGCACAGTTATCAATTTTATATTAACATGATACATTATTTAACACATGGATCAATAAGTCCCGAGACAAACATTGAAAACAAAATTTTTTTGGCAAAATTTTTTTTTATTCATCAACATAATCACCTTTTAGGGTGATACAATCGTTCCAACACTTTTCCAATTTTTCAATACCGTGTTTATAAAAAAAAATATCTTTCGCTTCAAAATAATCTTCAGTTTCAGCGATGACCTCCTCATTTAAGCCAAATCTTTTTCCCTGGAGCATTTTTTTAAGATCAGCAAAGAGCCAGTAGTCACTGGGGGCTAAATCTGGCGAGTATGGGGGTTGGGGAAGCAGATCAAAGCCCAATTCGTTCAATTTTGCCATTGTTTTCATCGACTTTTGGCAGGGTGCATTGTCTTGGTGAAAAAGGATTTTTTTTCTCTGCATGTGTGGTCGTTTTTTTGCGATTTCCTCCTTCAAATGCACCAGCAAGTCAATATAATAATCACTGTTGATCGATTTACCTTTTTCTAGGTAGTCAATGAAAATCACGCCATGCGTATCCCAAAAAACTGACGCCATGACTTTGCCAGGTGACTGCTGCGTTTTCGGACGCTTCGGACGGCTTTCGCCAGCTGTGCGCCACTCAGATGACTGCCGCTTGTGACTCCACCGATGACTCTGGAGTGTAGTGATGTATTCATGTTTCGTCCATGGTCACGTAACGACGCAAGAAATCTTTTTTGTTGCGAGTAAATTGCGATAAACAGCTTTCTGAATCATCGACTCGTTGCTGTTTTTGTTCCATCGAAAGCAATCGCGGCACCCACTTGGAAAAAACCTTTTTCATGCTCAATTTTTCATGAAGGATAGTAAATACACTTCCATATGATATCTGTGTCATCTCAGCAATCTCACGGAGCTTCACGTTACGATCTTTCATTATAATTTTTGTCACTTCACTCACATTTTCCGGTGTAACGGCTTCCACAGGTCTACCCGAGCGTTCCGCGTCATTTGTGTCGGTACGACCACGTTTAAACTTGGCAAACCACCGACAAATCGTTTCTTTTGATGGACAAGAGTCCGGGTAACATTTTTCAATCCATTGTTTCGCTTGCACGGTGTTTTTACCCATTAAAAAACAATGTTTTATCAGAACACGAAACTCGGTTTTTTCCATTTTTTAAACAAACTACAAAACGACTTTACTCCAACCTCGATAACTCACCTGTTTCTGGTCCGATCGACTTAAAATTTTGACACGTTTCAAGTAAAGGTTAGTACTCTAGAAAGACCTGGTTATTGGTTTACTACGAGTGCCATCTCTGGGTTAGTCTCGGAACTTATTGATTCATGTGTTATAACTAAATGGAAATATATTTTAACTGCAACTGAGCTGATATGAAAGGTTTAAAAGTCCTTGTATGGATACCATATCTGGAATAATTTAAAGATGAATTACAAAAGAAGCAATATTTTTATTTCAATATGAACCTGCTATTTTAATTGTGCTGGATGTTTTGAAACTCACGGGCAAAACTTTAAGGGTTGAAAGGAAACATCTAAATAAGCAATTTACACTCTACAATACATAGGAGGAGAAGAAAGGGTGAACCGTAAGAACTGCTGCCGTTACATGAAAGAATGAAACCTCAAACGAATAGATGGTTTATTAAATGATTTTATTGATAGTATGTGTGTAAAATTACACGATCTGCTCAAAAAAGAGACTGTCTGAGATAATTCATGATTTACACATCTTTTTCAAACAAACCCGGCATTATTTCGGACTGCGCTTGCAGTAATTGAAATCTTAGCAACTAAATCTGTGGCGACTTTCTAAGTCATTTTTTTTTTTGTCATTTTGACTGCGGAGCTGTAAGGAGAATTGAAGAAAAGGAGCAGATGATCTTTTCACCACTCACTTAAGTTCTCAAAAAGGACAAGAGTTAATATTACGAAAAAATCATTTGCTTAAATGATTATGGAAAAGATTTGCTCCTGTGCGATTAGCAACAAAAACATTATTATTATTATGTATTGTTCTATAAATTTTAGAATCGGTCCACTGTTGTAAATATTGGAGATGTTTTTGTTTACATTAAAATATGTATTATTTAAAAGCTCCAACATTTGAAGTTTCTTTTACGTTTTCTGTGCGGCTAATTAATTTAATGGCTAAAGTGAAATGTTAATATAACAGCTCTCCGGAACGAGAGAAAAGTTGCTTGCATTCCACACACCTTCTGAAAGGAAATTATGGGGAATTGATGGTTTTATCAACACACTCCTTCCCCATAAATCCTCTTTAAAGTCAATGGGGCTTTCGAATTAGAGGCATTTTAAATGGCTTCATAAGAAAAATTTCAGTCAGCAAAGATGGGATAAGCGTATCGGCCAAGGTGTGAGCCTACTCAACCAATCCATCTCTCTAGAAATGCAACATCTAAGGAGCTCCACACATCCAAGCTTAATTATGATGCTCCATTGTTGTGAAACATCATACGTACTTGTATGTTGGCTGCAATAGCTTGAAGTAGCTATGATAATATCTTTCGTAAGAATGTGTGGTATGTTCTGCCTTCCAGTCGGAATGGCAGAAGGTATGGGGCGATCAAATGGTTACCCACAATTCTAGCCCAAACATTTATGATTAAACGTTTCCAATACACATGAGGTGTGTGTCTCACGGATTGCTGGATGTCACTTGAAGGCTGAGAGTATACAGAATGCCTTCACATGTAAAGGTGATTTCATCCATGAATAACACATGTGCACTTATTCAGGCAGGGCTTATACCAGTTGCAAAAACCAAAGTGCAAATCCATCACGTGGCACATAATCTGCTGGCCTCAAGTCTTGCACTTTCTATAAATGATAAAGGTGTAATTATTCCTTTCGTAGTACTCGCCAAACAATGGGGTGGAGCACATTTACGTCACTGGAAACCTCTCGCTTGCTAATATCCGGAAATCTCCCACACTTTGCAGAATATCCTCTTTAAATTGTGACGTCTTCATACTCCAACCACATTCTGTACCATGCATGCCGGTGACAAATAATCCAATTTCATAAAGACACCTATGCAATCGCGCGAATTTATTTCGATCTCACACGTGTCTTCTCGAGAAACATTTCCAGTATTATCTTTTGGATTCCAGAATATTTCGATTCGCCAGACCATAAATAAAATACATGTCCACCCCTTTCTGATTAATGTACGTAGCTATGACTCCTGAAATCTACGGTACAAATGACGATGTGTAAGAAAACTCGTGCTTTATGTTTTCCATTATATAGGTCTCTAGCGGCAAACTGCTTGTTCTCCGCCTATTCATTGCATGGGAAAAATTTCTTGTTTAGATATTTTCAATCATCTCTTAAATTTTTGTTCATCAGTTTCGAAAACCCCAGTATATTAAAGTTATTACTTGTTCAAAGCATTTTAATCATTACTATATTTGCAGATGTTTATGTTCCTTTTTGATACGGAAACATACTTCCGATTTTTAAGTTCAAAGAATATGTATATTTTTATTACATAAGTTATTTCACTAAAAATAAATTAAAATTCATTTTACAAAAAAATGACTAAAACTGGCTGTAAAACCATCTATCATTTTAGATGTCAGAAAATATTTTTCTGACATGTGTTACCTTTTTACTGGACTTCAAATTTTAGCAAGTTTTTTTTTTCTACTTTAATTTCAAATGCTCAATAAGTAAACGAAAAATGTTTGCCTGAAAACTGTTGTGAGCATAAGAGTTTTTTCAAGGATTAGGAATTCTACGTTATTTCAAATGCTTTTATTTTCGAATAAAAAATTACTTTTTCAACACTTGCAATTTATCTTTTAAACATTTTTATTCTTAATATTTAAAGGATCTAACGCATCTAAAAAATAGTGCATTCTGTACAACTCATTAAATCGATTCGTTTAAGTAAGCATAAAGGAAGAATTCCAAGAAAAACCTTTATTTTAAAACCATATAATTTATTATTTTATATTTAACATCCTTCAAAACATAACAAGTAATTTATTCTCTCTCAATTTTCCATTTGGCCTCAGTTATTTAACCACAGAGTGAACAACTACAAATTATGGCAGGTTTCCAGTAAAAAAGGGGGAAAGGAAAGGGAATATAAAAATAATAAGGAAGAAAAATAGTGATTTTCAAAAAAAGCGGGGATGAGTTGTTGATGCAAAACACGCGTGCAAATTTCCATTTGCGTTTAGATTTTTTAAATATTTTCTTAAATCTACACAGCTTATAAATAAGCACATAGTTCTTTTGCGTTTCGGTTCCAAATGGATATTCAGCTCAATGTTTTGTTATTTTTCTGTAATTGAAAGACAAAGTAATTCAAGAAGTCATTTTCTTGTGCTAGGTACGAGTATATCTCGTCATTTATCGGAAGGAAAATTGCTTTTATCCATTTTAGAATAATTTATGAAGAGTAAAAGAATGTGGAAATTAGATTTTAGTCCAGAAAAATTAAGTACTTTGGAACTGCATTCAATTTATGTATTAAAATGTGTTTGGTTACGGAATATTAAAGAGGAAAAATTTAAAAATGTTGAAAAAGCACCAGGAAAAATATTTTGGTAGGGAAGACGAGTGTTTCTGGATTATTAAATGCTTGTTCAATATGCTGTGATATATTGAAGGGGGAAAATACTCATTAATTTTCAGAAAAAAACATTTATTACTAATTTGGATTACCAACAATGCCATTTTACTTTCACGATTTTAATATTTGACGTAATTAAATTTTTATTCAATCATTACATCTGTTTTGATCATATTCATGTCACATTTATTCATTTCATAGTATTGTTTTTAATTCGATTAGAGTGACAATTAGCTTTTAAATCCTTATCACCATTTTGACATTTAATATCTATAAAAAGGTTTATAAATTTTAAAAATTATGACTTTTTTGTGTTTTGTAATTGTTAGACTCCTCTTACGTGTACGAATCTTTTTTAAACACTGTTAGAAGTTTTTGTACTTGTAAGCAAATTAGATAAAAAGACAAAGTTATATTATTTAACACCACATATCAAATACACACATATATATACTCTTTTCCTCTATTTTAATTAAGTTTCACTTATTAAAATTTAAGAAAGCAATTTTTTTCACCTTTCTTCCATGTTTGTTTTACTTTTTTTCATTATTATAAAATTTAGAACATAAAATTTTTACTTATTTTTAATGAAGCTTTTAATCATTGTGATATTAGCTTGAGATTTCAGTTTAGTTTAGATTTTATTAACATCGCTCTAGAAGCAACACGAGAGCTATTGGCAACGGACCTCGTAATTTTGAACCACGGTCAAGTGACGAGGACGACACCTGAGCTGGCACATCCTCTCCAAACATCCACACCATGCCAACGGGAGGACTTTGGGCTCCGAACAGATTTAACGTGCATCAACCCCGGCTACACGGCTGGTCTTTGGCGGCCAAGGATCGAACGACTGAACGAAAACCGCCGCCGGCTAGTCCACGACCTAGACCACTAGGCTACCACGGCCCCTTTCACTTTTGAAAGTACCACTATATTCTGAACAAATAAATTGTTAGAAATATTTGAAGAAAACAATGTGAAGGATTTCTTTCTTACTTTAGTGCAGTTGAAGTGGAAGTGAAAAATGTCTATGTGAAAAAAAAGTTTGAATTGAAGAACATCATGATGACGTGTACTTGGTATTACAACAAACAAACGCATAAGTAAAGAATGGTAATTCAATTTTTTTAAAACAAACATTGCATTAAAGAAATAAGACATTTTAGAACAAAATATATACATTTTTACATTTATTATATACTTCTAAAAGATGTTCTGTATTGCCTCATAGCCTGAATATTTAAAAAAAAAAACGTGTTTTGCCCTTTTGAGAGATTTGAAAAATAGCTCTATTTAGGTTCATGAATCTGCAAGAATAACATTGAATTTAGCAATATAGTTAAAACATATAGTAATGAAATAACGATTTACGAGAATTCGCAGGATTATTTCATACATTATATTATCATAAACATACGGCAGATTAATAAATGTTCCATAAACACACTACAATTATCATATTATAAAAGTAAACATTTCTTTAACACATAACACAATTTAGTAGAGAAAGCAAACATCCAAACTATTCACATATAATAGGAAGAACACTAATACTTAGAAAAATTTCAGTTTTGTTCTATGCTTTTTATTCTACCCCTTCCCCCCACATTCACTGAAAGTGAACCTGTTTCTCTTATATTTTACTATAACAAAAAGTACATTTTTGCATTTATAGAAAAATCGATGCTTTCAATCAGTTTTATTTAATCTTATAGTGAAAATATTACGTGTGCCTTTCAATTTAATAAATTGTCTTCCCTGACTTTATCTATGGAAGAAGAAGGATTTGGAGGTGAAACAAATCATATGAACGAACTTATTGAAATTTATTACTTTGCATCTGCTCTGAATAAGAACATATTATATTTTACTCATTTTCTATATTTGAATTATTTAAGTGTATAGTAATATTTTTATCTCTACATTTTCTATTGAAACACTGAATTCATGCATAAAAATGTTATAAATTTAGAGCTGTCCTTTCTGTTATTGTAATGCGCATGAAATTTGCTTTTTGAACGAATATTCATATATCAATATTTAGGAATTAAATACTTTTACCTTCTATTTTAGTAGAAGGTTTGTGTTAAAAGGATATACATCCTACTGAAGGAAAATTTTATTTCATTGAAATACGACCCATAGATTAGAAAATATCAAATATTCTTTAAAAGAAAATTCTACTATAGAATGTTTATCATTCAATATCTCATATTAAACAACAGCAAATGATTGTAAAATAACAGGAATAAATATTTAAAAATAAATATTAAATTTAAGACTGTTAACTAAAATATTTGAATTTGTTTCGCCCGCCCGACCCGGGCTTCCTCTTGTGCCATAACTAGATTCAATTATTAAACACTAAGACACAATAATCAATCAAAGAGACACTAGAACAATATTTACGGAATTCATTAACTTCTAATTAATATAACAACAGCTATATATGCTCTTCTGAGGAAGATTTCTATTAACTAAATTTAACCCACCAATAGTAATCTAACAGACTCTTACCACTAATCCTTCCTCGACTTCAACTCAGACTCTGGATCAACTGTTGAAAACAGTAGCAAATAAACCTCTTGTAACAATCTTTAATTTAACCACTTATTTCAACCTCTCTTTCCACTTCTCCTTCCGCTTATCTATAACTTCTCCTTCAGCTTCACTTCTCCTTCAGCCTCACCATCGCGACTTTCAGTCGGAGTTTATATATTTCCTAACTCTCCCACTTTACTTCATTTCTACCTGCTTCCTATCAGCATATTCATATTTCATTTTTGGTTGAGCAAAGGTTGTTTAGCAAAAGCAATCAATCTTAATTAAAAGTCTCCAAGGTTAGTGAAGAAAAACCGCGAATAGCCCAATTTCACAAATTTGTCTTAAATATTTAAAAAACTATTTTTAATTTATATTCACTTTCGTTTTATTATTTTGTCAGTAAAAAATTCAAATTTCCTTTGATGAAAGAGTGAATAATTAATCAAATGAAGTGTGTGTTCTTAATTTTTAAAGATCTGCAACACTAGAAATGAGATCTTGAATTTAAATGAAAATAACTGAAGGAAGAGTTTAGTTGAAATGGATTTTGTAGTACTCTAGGGATATATACCTCAGAATCATCATCAGTTAGGATGTAGGGTGGAAAACAAAAGTAGTACTTCTTCGTTTGAGAGAAAAGAAGAATGATCGATCCAAAGAAATTTAAATTGCAACAGTCCTCAAGAGAATTAGTTGAAGAATATCTCATTTAATTCAATTAAAAGTTAAATGTAATTTATTTTAGTTCTATAGCAAAATAGAGTGATATCGGTTTACTTTTAACTCAATTCTAGAGTGATGTTAAAGGGACTAAAAATGCTTAAATCTTTAATTTTTGATGTACCTTCATATAATTCATGAAAAAATAATCATACATTTCAATTTGTTAAAATTGCTTATGGAAAATATTCATACACTAATCGTGAAAAAGGGTGCAGTCAAAAAGAAGCGAGAAATGTAAATTCATATTAAGAAAATGTTTCCTTTGTCATAAATCCAAATGATCAAAGTATCAGCCATGTCAGCACCAATCATATCAGCAAACACGTGACTTACTGTGCCACTAAGGATTCTGTAAACTTATCCTAATACCGTAAATTTGATTCGAACTTGCGTGTTTGGATTTCATTTACCGTTTTAAAATTTAGAATGCCTTTTAGAAGGAAATAAAAATCAATTGAGCAGTTCGTCGGTTTTAAGAAGGGTAACATTTTAGAACTGCATGAAGACAGGAGTTCTTTCTCCATTTGCATGTTATATCGTCGCGCAGATGATAAAGTTTCACTCCGCTTGAGGAATTGAAAAACATGGAGATCATCATTCTTGACAAACAGGCTCAAAGAGATCTTCAAGAAAGATCGAAGAATTGTTCGGCAAGGGCAAAGCGCACCAAACAGCCACTGTTCCAGACATCCTGCATATAGTGATTCACTCTCTGCATCCTCGTGGAGAAATCTCCCCTTGGTCTTGTTAAAGATGATAAGTACAACTGTCAATGGGAGAAACGCAACCAGTGTCACAATAGACAATAAGTTGTCAGTCGACGCACATCCAGACAGCAGTATGTAATTGTATGAGGTACAATTGCCGATCACTGTTGCTTTTCATTAGAGCCACTTTGACGGCTCAAAGGTACGTTAATGAGGCGCATCGACCAGGGCCCACCTTCAACCAGGGTAAGTTAATGAGGTCTTTCGACCAGTTTGTAAGGGCCCACGCAGTCCCCTGATAAGAAAAAGCAACGCTCCTGTTCGTCTCGCTGCAATCTGAAAAGCTAACTTTGCTACTTAGACATTATTTCGTGGCAGGAGCATTGCTAGACCTATAGAAATCTTATGAGATGTTATAGGCTGTTTCAGTTAAGACTCCACTACTACAACACAGTTTGCAAGATCTACATACCAAAGTGCCATCTGCGTGGGATTAATTGAGTCAAGACACTGTTAGAGCGTCTAAGACTTCATGTCATGACATATGGCAATTGGAAATAATGTCGACCCAACGTCCCATTGAAAGTTCTAAAGATTTTGTAATTTTTTTCTATAAATTTCGATACATCCACGCTGAGATTTTAATCAATTATTGCTTGTGAGTAATAACTTACTCAAATACAATTTTAGTCAGACTATTATTTTTAGATGCAACATTTTTCACGATAAGGGTACATTTTTTATTTATGACATTTCCTCGTGATTTTTGCTTAAATTTAAATGATCTTTGAGATTTTAAAGTAACGTTATTCCATAATTTGTATACATAGTTAAAAATAATATAAAGAATTGACATAGGGTTTCATGGTGTGAGTCAGAATTCAAGTATAAAGAAAACCTTTTTCAGCTCTATTCTTTTCTGTAAATTCTATATAAATGTATGTTTAATTGCGAAGATTTTAATCTATCAACGAAATTTTCAAACTGGTTGTATGACTCTTTTCATTATTTATAAAACATTTTTAAGATTTAATAATTTTCGACAAGAATTTGAATGGCGAGAAACATTTTCAATAAAGGAATTTTTAATAAAATGAAAAACCATTATGAGTACTAAGAAAAAATATAACCTGAAATCATACAAAAAATACAGACACGCAAAAAACACAGACAAAGAACAATAAAAATTAAAGCAAAAAAAAAAATACGCACGATGAAGGAAAAACAGTTTGATTTGAATAACGGATTTACACGCAACAGATAGCTGTTTTATGTGCTTTTTTTCTAATAAGAATATCTTTTCAGTAATTTTCCTTCACTTTTGAGTTTATGCTTATAGTTCCCTGGTAAGAAAAAGGGAGGAAAACATTTTTTCTACACAAGCGCCTACATATGTTACAAATATTGGATTGCTAAAATATTTTATACTTAATTAGTTTATTGAATCGATGCAAATGCAAAACATTACTTAGTTCAAAAAAACAAATAATAAATATCATAAAATTGCGATAAACCAAATAATATTTATTTTAATCTTTCGTAAAGGTGTCCTAGTATTATTTTCATTCGCATTTACTTTTCTTATGAATTTATTATTTCTAAAGCTTCTTTAAATAGATGGAAGCACAATTATTGGTATAATTAAAAAAAAACAAGTTAATATAGTTTTTTGAAGTATAAAACGCTAAGCATTTAGAAATTAATCAAAGTTTCTACACATGATATTATACATCAAGTTCACTAACGTCTAACATTAAGAAAAATTTCATATATAGTGAAATTTCTCGAAAAGCACAAAAACAATGGTAAATGTAATGCTTCCAAACATAGATGAAAGTTTTTAGTATCGATGCGTACATGTAGATGTGATTTGTGCATTTAGAGGAAAATGCTTTGTAATACCGCGGTGCGAAAATTATAGCGCTTCTTTCGTTCACCATCTGTGAGTGCGCTTTGTAGCATTCGGAAAAATTCAAGGATAAACATTGAAATTGAGCAACTGCCTTACTACCATTACATTGGTGATGGTATTAAGGTAGAATTGCATTTACATTGGTGAATTACCAATACATTTACATTGGTGAATTACCATTACATTTACATTGGTGAATTAC
>BMAW01128852.1:0-19571 GCA_019974015.1 Nephila pilipes | reverse complement strand
ATTTCTTCTAAGGGGATATCGTCTTCATCCTCTGTACTCTCCGAAATCTCACTGCAAACAAAGAATCCAGCTTTGGCAAAACTGTTATGAATGATACGATCTGTAACATCATAGTTCCACGCTTTCGAAATTTCTGAAATACTTTCCCTTAAATTGATATTTGACATGGATTGATTGTTTTCAAGAGCAGTGATAACTTTTCGCAATATCCTCTTGGGATAGTGTACTTTAAAATTTTTTATCACCCCTTTATCCATTGCCTGCAGTTTTGATGTGGTGTCTGGTGGCAAGTAAGAAACTGTAACATTTTCCAATTTTGGATTGATTTCCTTCGGATGGGCAGGAGAATTATCTAAAAGAAGAGCAATTTTGCTACGTTCTTTATGTCCAACTTTTGAATCCAATTTTCATAAATTTTTGATGTCATCCAAGATTTTTTGTTAAAGTCATAATCAACTTCCAAAGATTTTGCAACTTTGAAACATCATGGAGTTTTGCTTCTTCCTATAACAAGTGGTTTTAATTTCTGATGTCTAGTCATATTTGCTCCTAACATAACAGTTATTCTTGCTTTACTATGATTTCCTCCAAAGCATCTTTTGTTTTTAAATGTTAATGTTTTTTTGAGGCAAACATTGAAAAAATAAAACAGTGTCATCTGCATTAAAGATGTTTTCTGGCTTATAGTCTTTTAAAATTTTACTCAGAGTCTCTGTTATCCAATTTTCAATATCATTATCATCAACATCTTTACTTTCCCCAGATTGTACTTTTGCTACAATTCCGTGTCTTTTCTTAAATTTTTCTAACCATCCATAGCGATCTAGAAATTGGTCGTATCCCATAGCCTTTGTAAATTGAAGATCTTTCTCTACTACGGAAGGTCCAGAGATAAGAACATTTTTATCTCGCATTGTGTGTATCCACTTCAAAACTGCCACACCAACATCTTAATAGACACATGTCCTTAAACGCTTTGAACAAGAATTTGATGAATCATAATTTAGTAGCTTATCTCGATTTTTTATAGTTGGTGATAAGCTGTTTGGAGGAATATAAAATTTTAAAGCAATATCTTTTTTCTGGACACCTTTATCCACTTTCTGAAGAATTAAATTTTTTTGTTTGATGCTCAAACACTTACATTTTGACATTTTCGAGCTACAAGAAACGTAGTTACACGCAAGACTGATTAATACTATAAATGAACGGGAGACTAGTTCAAGGACACACGGACTGAAACGCCCAGAATCATATTACTCTCGGCGAATCAGGCACCCAATAAAAACCAGTTCAAAATTTAAGACCATTATAAAAATTTAAGATCACATGTCCAGAAATACTTCAAAAATAGGAAAAAAAATTGAATCACATGAGAAAAAGTTCGTTATATAAAAAATGCACTTCGCTATAGAGAGGTTATTTAACGAAGAAAATCGTGAAATATTCTTGGTTCCAGAAAAATATTCAATATATTGGAAAATTCGCAATATAGAGGTTCGACTGTATATATAAATTAAGAAATAAAATATTCATATATATATCTGCGTGCACATTAGAATTGTACATTATACGTCAATTCCTTCAAACACTTTTTTCTATTTTAATAATAATTTTTTCAAGCAATAATAATTTTTCAGTTTAGTCAATTTTTTAAGATTATTCCTAAATCAACTTCGATTGCACTTATTCTATAGATCATCATCATATTTGACTCAATAGCCCAGGATGGGCCAAGACTTGCTTTTAAAAATTCCTTTAAGATAACCTGCCTGTCTGACAGTTTTTCTCCCCAATCACCTGAAAATTCGATTCAACAGAATCAAGTTACCATAGTTTTGGAATTTAAGTTCCTAATTCCACCACAGTTTGGAATTAAGAACAAAAACATTCTTTACTGGAATTTTTTTTTATCTATTCTAATAATATGAGAAGCTTAATTCATTTGTGTGTTTCACTTAGATACATTTAATGATATCAAGCTCATTAAAAATTACAAAAATTTTAGAATTAGATTAAAAATTTTAACTTTCGCCAAAATCCATTTTTTCTGACACCACTAAGAATTTCTTCTGATAATCTTTCTCACAAAAACTGCACATTTCTATTTTCCATTTTTAGATAGAGACCATGTTTCTAATCCATACATTACGACCAGCCTCGTGAGATTTTTATAAATAAGAAGCTTTGTCTTTCTGGAGAGAAAATGGGACCTCAGTAAAGAATGCAGTCTCAAAAAACATTTTGTTGACCAGTGAAATACAATTTATTCTTCAGGTGGTTAGAGCTTATGTTTGCATAATATTAGAATCTTTTTGTCTTTACTAATTTTAATTTTTGCTGTACTTCCAAATATCTTATTTTTTAATTGTTATTGAAAGTTCGTAGTATTAACTTTTAATACAATGTAGTAATGTTTTTAACTATGATAATAATATTTTTACTATTTAAATTATTTCATTCTTTTTATAATAGTTATTTACTATATTCAATATATATATATATATATATAGAGAGAGAGAGAGAGAGAGAGAGTTATAGGGAGATTGAACACATACAAAATATGATTCTATGGAATTCAAATGTTCAGTAAAATTTTTGGTGCAAAAACGTATTTAGAAAAATTTAATAAAATCAAATATTTAATAAATTTTTTTAAAAAAAATTACAGAATTTCAAAGTGAAATACAGTGCCAAAATTTTAGTTTTTTTGGAAGAAAAACAATATCTAATATGAACCCATTCATTACAGTTTATAGCTACAATATTTATTAAACTGTAATGAATAGTGAGTTGTAATATATATTATATTAGATATTAAATAAATGCTAACTTAAGTATTGTTTCTATTTAAAATGTAACTATAAACAATATTTCTTAGTGAAATCAATTAAATTATTGAAATATTGATTGAGTATATTTTGTATGATATCTATTTATTAACAATAAAATAAAAGCAATTCCTAACACTTTTAAATCAATTACAATTTATATGAAATTAGGGATATATATATGATCTGCAGCATTTATACATTTGAGGATAAATTGCTAAAACAGGATAAGCCACAATAATTAAGACTTCGAATAAGACAAATTTGCAACTGCAGAGCATCAAATTCGAATTCAATATTGCGCTAATACAGGCAGGCGTAGAAATGTCATTAAATAAATTACTATACACTAAAGAAAGAAAAAAATCCTTAAAAAACTAAAACTATGGCTTATGATTTACACTTTGCCTTAGATTTGTTGATCTTTTATAAATTTTAATTAAAAGGCAGAATAAGTTAATTAGGTAAATTATTGAAGTGTCCCAAATTTTTAAAATTCATATTCATGTTTTAGATAGATTTTTTATAATGAACTAGTTGTAGTACAAGTTCCTTCCTTACATTGGTGGATATTTAAAATAAGACCCATTAAATATTTTGTAAATGTATTTTAGAACATATTTTTTAACATTTTTTTTTTCAAATGAATATATATAATGATCAATGAAGAAATCCTCAGAGATTAATAAACTACCAACAAAGATAATTATATTATGTGATGTAATATGTAAGAGCTAATATTCATTGTGAAGTTGAAATCACAATAAAAGCAGAGAAGAAAAAACAATCTGAATTCCATAACTGTTAAGCTTGCATAAATTATAATTTTGTATAAAATACACTAATTCATATTTTACTGGTTTTCTTTAAAAATAGGATCAAATATTCATTCCATACACTGTATGAATAATGTGTGGTTTGAATTGATGGATTTTTGGATGGAACAATTTAAAGAATCTTAAAAAATCTGAAATAATACTTTTTAAACCTGTTTCCTTGAATTTGTGAAAAAATCAGTAATTTAAAACTCACAATATAACTTGGAACTTTTGGATAGTAAAGGATTCATAAACTTGCAATGCATTATAGGTGATTGCTATATAAATATGTATTGCTTTAAATACTATCAGACGATTTAGAACTATATTGATTTATTTACGAGATACTATATTTACAAGTGCAATTGTATTACTAGCACTAATGGCGGACAGAAAAAGAATACAGAATAATTATTTTTGTAGTAAACATAACACAAAACACAAGTTGAGTAGTATCTGTCCTTGCTCTGTTCAAGCGATTAAATATCACCACAGCATTGTTCAAAAGGTAGGTCGTAAAGATTTAAAAAAAAACTTTAAAAATAATTTCATGAACAGTAATATAAAAGGAAAAGCTTTTAAATAATTTTTAAAAAATGCAAAATGGACAGAAAATGAAGCATTTATCTGTACCTAGGTAAAGAAGTTATAATGAGGGTATCTTATCCACCATACAGGATGTGGCATATCATGAATGAGAAAAACTGAAAATACAAACTCAGTAGAAGTTAGAATTTAAAAGAATATTTTGAGGGTGTTTAATTTTGGGATTTGAGGGATACGCAGGGATTTGTTGCATAGAAAGATTATCAATAACACAATTGTTGTTGAAACATTTGTAGCATTTTGTTGAAAATATTGTTTAACAGTATGGAATTCAATCTCAGATATCACTATTCAATGATAATTCAAAACAGAATTGTAATTCTACAAGAAACAAACAAATGTATATGAATAACTATCTTCCAAAAACTACATTCTACTACAGAGAGCAAACAAATGAATAAATATAATCATCTTCAAAACACTTCAAACTATGTGAATATAGAAAGCTAGAAGTAATGATGAGTATGATGTCATGTGATTTGTACAATGAAGACAAAATCTTTCTCTTCAACATTACATTTTAAAAAATCTGCAACAAATTCTGAAAAAAATAATTTTCGTGCTTCTGTGCCCTCTAATTTTTGTGCCACATTATTCACATACACATACAAAAATTCTTCCTTTTGTATACATAGTTTATAAATCAAGTATATCATAATAGAGCTATAATTATAATTAATGGAAACAACACTTTATTAGAGGCATATATAGATTATTATTTTAAAGAGCAATTTTTTCAATACAATGAAGGAAGAGTAAGATTTTCATAAAAAGTTTGACAAAATTATTCTTTTATAAATCAACTTAGCTTAGCTTAGTTGTTGGCATAGTTTATTAACACCGCACTAGAAGCAACACGAGGGCTATTGGGGAAGGCCCTCATAATTTTGAACATAGGTCAAGTGACGAGGACGACACCTGAGCTGGCACCCCCTCTCCTAACTTAACTAACTCTCCTGAATGAAAACCGCCGGTCACGGATTTGAAGCCATGACCACTAGGCTACTGCGGCCACCTTTTATAAATCAAATTTAACTCTTTAAGACTAGGTGTATTGAAGAAGCAAATTTTAGAAATAGACCTGTCTGCTAATAATTTTTTTGTTTTTTTTCTAGGTGAAAATACAGGGAAGATCTAAAGAAAGAATCTCTTAACAAGTTTAACTACTCTTTTAGATTTATTATGGGTCTTTAAGAATGAGTATGATGACAAGAGAATATGACAAAAAGATATATTCATAAGTTGTTTTTAAGATATTAAATAAGAAATTTTAAATGATAACAGTACAAATATGACAAATCAGTTGAAAATAAAACAGAATATAATTTCTGAGATTAAGATATTTATTTTAAGATCATAATTATATTTGCATTGAGATTTTCATGCTATCCTACTTTAGCCTGTTGCTTGGTGTCATTTTTAAAATGGCACCAAAATGCACTACTTTCAAAGTCGAAGTTGTTAGTTACAATAGGAAACAAGATAGTGCCTTGTCTGAAAGACAAAAAACACAGAAAAGTCTCGTTTGGAAGAAAACATGTAAATAACATAAAATCACTTAAAACACATGGTTTTAAAACTAACAAAGTCAATTCCACAGCATGATGTCAAAATGACAGCATCAAAATCACTTAAAACACACGGTTTTCAAACTCAAAGTCAATTCCACAGGATGATGTCAAAATGAAAGTTAAGCATGGCTGTTGTAAAAAAGAAATGTTAATATGATTTGAATAAAAAAACATTGAAAACCACTAAAAAGGAATAGGAGAAAAAATCAGTGACTTTTAAAGTTGATTATTGCAAGGCTCTTTCAGCTAGATAATGATTAAACTCACATTCTGCCAATGCAGTCTGATTTTGTAATGGATGCTTGAATTGTCGACCATGTTTATCATAAAAACTCACGATACTTATTGTTTTCAAACCAGAAATAATTTGTCTAATACTCTTTATAGACTGATTATTCCTTTTTTCGGTAACACCATTTGAACTTTCAGCATGGCTAGGAAATATTGAAATAGTTATTCTCCCTAGGCTGTGTGATTTTGTAATAAACACACATATCAAATAGATGTAGATCAAGTGTCAAGTCAACTGTTTAGAAGCAATAATTGCATATGTTGTTGAGAAAGATTATTAATTCGACAATTTGTCGTCACCAAAAAGTTTTGTCACCAAGCAGTATGCTGAAATATGATCCAACTAAGTGATTTATTAATGGTACAAAGTTTTTCAGTTGGAACAAATTTCTTATTGCTTATTATAAGTATTAAAAATACTATTATTAGATACACCATAATGTGGATTGAACAAAACACATCTTAAAAAAATCAAATTTTAAGATAATTTGTGTCAAAGTTTAAAGACAGCCAATCCTTTGAGGGGGGGGGGGGGAACGAGGCCCTTTTTTTTTTAACAATGTAACTTTTCAATACGTGATTTTTTTTAAACATGGAAACAGACTGTATAAGATGCTTGGTAAGAGAACTCTGGGCTGAATATACAGCTGGATTGGCCATGGATTGATTTGCATGCCATGCGTGCAGCTCTCATATAAATAAAATATATGTACAAAATATGGTAATTTAAAACTACTCAGTGTCCAAAAGTATAATTTATTTCCTTTCCTATTAATTAAGAAACTTACTGCTTTTAAAAAAACATTAAAAAATGTATATAAATGTAAATACTGTACCAATTCTATCAAACAATTTTGTGAAGAAAGTCTTCAAAAGATTTTTTTGCGGGTGTTGTGCTTTACAAATGTTGCTCAACTTAGCAGTTAGCTGTTAAAAATTTAGCTGATAATTTGTTGGCACAGTCAAATGCTGATAAGTTAAAACAGACTGATACTTAATTTTAATAAATTTTAAGTGTTCCATACAAAAATGTCCTTATGGTTGAAAATGATGTGTAATCTGGAGAAATTTTACAATTTCTATTCAGCAGCACTGAATAAAAAACAATTCCAAATAGTCTGCTTTGAAATGGGACTTCCAAAGATAGTGTAGCTGCCCACCCCTCATATATAGCTTCGAAAAAACAGGTTTAGAGTTGCAATTTAGAAATACGCTGCAAAATCCACTAACAATAAGCTTTATTATTTCATTTCAAAATAAAAGCTTAAGGCCCAAATGCACTCAATGAGGATTTCAAAAGTTAAGAGCTCACAATTTAAATTTAATATAAATAACAAATTAAAAAGTTTTAATACACATTTCTATATTTTAAAATGTATAAAAATATCTAATCAGCAATTTTAAAGATATCAGAGAAATTAAAATTTAAAAAAAGCTTCCATATTTAAGAAAAAGAGGGAGGGGAAGAAAATATTAACTTATACATTTTTAAGCCTGAAATTTTTTTTAAAAAAATCAAATTTTAGAAGTAGAATTACTTACTAGACAAGAATGTAAATCAGTATTTGAGAAATTGTATAAGAGAATATTTTCTGTGATTGTCCCCATTGCAATAAGTTGAAGATTCTCAAAAGAAAATGTTTCATTTCCGGATTTTTTAGCCAATTGCTGAAATAAAAGTAGATTAATGAATAACATATAAATAAAAATAACAAAGCATAAATTACAACAAAAATAAATCGGTCCAATTTAATATAAATTTTAATTAAAATTTTTAATGCTATAACACATTAATTTATTTCTTACCTTTGTATAAATATTTATGACATTTGAAAGGCTAATTAAAAATGGCCTTTTAATTTTATAGAATATTTGATAATTTAAATACATATGCATTGAATAAATCATCCTGCTATTGTAGAGATGGACTCTTTTATACAGGATGTCATCTAACTCATTATGCTGCGCCTAATAAGGTTACAATAAATCCTGTAATCTGATTTTGCCATTTTAACTTCGTGAATATTTTATTTAGGTATTACCTTTATATAAGCTTCCATTATTATAATAATTATGTATTAAACTGATTTATATTAGATATATTTCAAAATTAGCATTCTTTGATACGACATTAATTTCAATAGACATCATCTGATCCAGGGATAGCCAACTTTTTGCATAAAATGCACCAATTTTTTGACTGACATGTTCAGACATGCCATATAGATCGAGCACTTTTTATACTGTCTTACATTCATGGTCAAAATTGATAAAAAGAGAAGGATAGACTACTTTGCTTTTGGGGAGGAGTAAGAATAACTTAATCACACGGTTCAATTAATTAATTTATGTTAGTTTAATGAAGTGGCCATAGTAGCCTAGTGGTCAGGGTTGTGGGTTTGAGTCCTGATGCCCCTAAAAACTCTGTCATGTAGCAGAGATGATACATACTTAATCTGTGGTCAAGTTCCCAAGTCTTCCTGTCAGCAGGGTGTGAAAGTTTGGAGAGATAGGTGCCAACTCAGATCTTGTCCACGTCACTTGAACAAAGCTATAAATTTACGAGGTCCATAGCCAATAGCCCTTTTGTCATTTCTAAGAGCAGCATCATAAAAACAATCAAATAAAACCAGTTTAATAAGCAATATTGTCTGCTTTCCATTCAATACCTTAATTATCAAAATGACATCCAAACATTTGTTGGAAAGGCTTAATTTCTCCTGCATTGGCAAAAGTTTTTTTTTTTGCCAAAGCAATTTCATATGATGCTCATATCATTATTAAGCTCAGACCTAAGGACAAGCTTTATTTTTTCGTCTGTGTATGCCTGATGCTATATTTTATAATGTATTAAGATCTCTCTCGTGTCCCCATTACACAAAAATTACTTTTACGAAACAATGCAAAATGTTTTTCCTGATGAATTGGCTATGATAACTTATTTTCCCATTGTTCATTAAATCAACACTTATCGGTTTCTGTGCTTCGTTTGGTCATTTTAGTTTACGCTATAATGAATAAAGGTATTTAAAAAACACTGAAAAATATAAAACTCTAAGAAATGTTGAAAAAGAAAATGGACCACAATAACATACATGGTATCACACAAAATAAAGAACACTAAGACATAAAACGCTCTGGATAAAACTATATTCTCACTCAAAAAGGATTGAAGCACCCCTTGTAATCATCGAATGTGCCATGGTTTTGACCAACCATGCTCTAAACCAGCTACAGACGAAAAAAAAGAAACCTTGGCTAGATAATACAATAAATATCACTTTACAAGATGAGCAGGGTTTATTTAATTTATTAGTTTGCTTGTTTCAATTAGTTTCCAATCCTATTTTACTTTTACTTATAATTTATACAGCAAACTGCTGTTTCAACCTGAATTACAAAAATAAAAACTATTTTTTATCTTTAGCTATTTATGATGAAAAATAATCATAAATTGCTAAAGCATAATAAAAATATGATGAACATTATATAACTAAATATGTACTTTTCCATTGAAGGAGGTTGTAAAAAAAAAATCACCAAATTGTGCTCAGTGATTTTGGAACCACAATTGCAACCCTTCACTTCTCTCCCAATGCAGTACTACCGTACTTGCCTGCGATATCACTCCTGTTTGAATTTCTTGTTTGCAATCTGTTGGTCTGTTTTTTATCATTATGGATTTCACGATTTTGGAATTGTCGAAGGATGAAAAGTCTGCAATTGAAATTTTTCAAACAAATGGTCTTATAAAAAATAAACAATTGTGCTCGAAAGACCATGAGATGAAATTGAGGTTTGATGGCATTGCAGAAAAGGAACTTGCAACGTGAGAAAAGGATTGTGAAAGCAAAATTTGTTTGAAGGTTCCAAAATGCCCTTCCTCACTATCGCAAAGTTCATATATTTGTGGTGCCAGAGATTACATCCATTAAATTTTGGGAATTTCAACTCAAGATTCATCATAATACAACTGATGATCTGAACAGTTACACACAAAAAGTTTGTAATGCAGTCTTAATTTTCAGTTTAACAGTGAAAGTCTGCTCGTGCAAAAAGATTATCAAATTGGACAAAAGCCTTTTTACTCAAAGAAAGAGCAACGTTGGGCTGGTTCTTCAATAATGAGTTTTCAGCATCTTGTGTAGAGAATCGAAGGAATGATTTTCAATTACAATTCCTGATCGATTGGCAAAAGTTTTGATCGCTGTCATAAAGGAGAATGTTATGGATGGAACAACAATTTACACGGATTGTTGGAAGTTATATAAATCGGATGAACTGCAGAATGACACCTTCGAACATTTTACTGTGAACCACAAATTTCACTTCATCCATCCAGAAATTGGATGTCACAAGCAAACTATTAAGCATCTGTGGTGAAGTAGAAAATGGCACAACAAATGGCATTGAGGCATGGTTCGACTACACCTTGAGTCATACTTGATTCAGTTTATGTGGTGACCAATGCATAAAAAAACAACAATGTTAGAAGTTAGTACAATTTTATACCTCCCAATACATAATTTTTTAAAATTATGATCAAAATATCAGATTTTTGCCTATTTCGTGTTTGGAGTTACATTTGGTGAAAAAATTTTACTATCGCCAACAGCCCCGTTGAATGGAAAAGTATCAATAAATATAACAGTGAAAAAATGGTTACAGACAAACACATCAACATCAATTGTTATTTGGCATTAAATTTATTTTTAGAAGCAACACCAACTGTTATTTTGCTTCGCTTCAACTGAACAACAATCGATCAAGATGACAAAAATGTTTCTAAGAATTCACAGATAGATTATTAATGCTAAACTTTAAAGCAACATAATGCGGTTGATGATAGACCACATTATTTGGAATGCTGGAAAAGTAACTAGGATGACACTTGGAACTAGTATCTCATGTTCCTTAAAATTTGTTTTAAACATAAATAGGCGTATTTCATTCGTTCCAAGTAATTATTCCGAATTATCTCTAAATTTATTTTCTCTAAAAGCTATTTATTAATCTGAAATAACTATCTATCTCTCATTAGTTATTTATTACTCTAAAATAACCTTTTACTCATACTCAAAATGAAGAAACTCTAATTTGCTGACAATAAATGCCGTTTTTTATAATATCAAAGAACAACGTTACTATAATTCTAAAACATATTTTGGCGCATCGTTAGAGAGAGGGATGGGTGCGACTCGTCTCTCAGCGGGCATTTCCGGTCGGTACAATTTTTACAGGTTTTAGGAACGATTTAGGACGTAAAATGCTCACTTTTTTGCGTGGCAACGATACAATGGTTGCTAGTACAATATTTCTGGCCTCTTTTTGTAGATCGCCAAGTTAACCATACAGTTTGTTATTGAGCCATGCCCAATTACAGTCAAAAGAGGTTTGATGCTGATCGGTTGTGTAAATACGTGGTTGATCATTTTGATACTGATTATTTTCTTGATATTGTGATGTTATATTATTTTTATTTCACTGTTCTTTATTGTTGATTGATTTCATGGGTGTTTTAATTTTCTGCTTTTTTTATTTCCAGATTTTTTTTAACACATTAGCTAGATTATTGTTTTTTCCCTCATGGATCAAAATTGACAAACGAAATGGATCAATTACAAAAATATTAGGTAAGTGAATCTTTAGTATTATACGTGTCCCAATCATGAAAAGTCGAGAATAAATCTTTTAAAATTTATATAGCTGAAAGTAATAATTTAAACGAGGAGGAAGGTTTTGATTGTGATAACGTACATCAAAATGTTGAATAAATGTGACAATAGTATTTACAAAAGGCAAAATGCTGCATATTGTGTAGAAATGCATATTTTACTTCACAATCTTTTTCTAAGTACCGTAAAATATGCGAAGGATATGCCGCTATTGAAAATAAGAATGACAAAAAAAGGGATCGGTCAAGAAAGGAAAAAAGCAGTATTAGAATGTAGTATTTGTCTTAAAAGTTTTTCATATATATATCAAAATTACAGAAACTTACAGAATGATGCTCATATTCAAGTTTCCCTTATCTTTGTCCACATCCTGAGTGTAATTGTAAATTTAGGTACTTGACACATGGAAAAGAAGTTCATGGAATAAATATGACAACGAATGTAATAAATTTAGAAGATAAGTTAAGTTTTCAATTATGGCTAGAAAATGAGAGTTCTAGGACTTTTTCTTCTTTTAAAAAAACTTACTGCAGATATAACAACCAAAACAAATGTTTATTCGTATTACAGTTTTAAGTCCATAATATCAAAGCCATATAATAGGAAAACTAGTTGAAAATATGTTAAAGGCTTAATACCATCAACTGAATGTCCTGCTTGCTTCATTGTTTTTGGGACAGTTAAAATATCATTTTTAAGACCTTTTCAAAGCATAATCATGAATTAAAGGCCTCAAAACATAAACTTTTAACCAATAAAACAAACCTTGTCGGAAATTTATTAAAGCTAACCTTCAAATGGGCATTGAGAAAACTAAAGTACTGGAATATGCTCGTGGGAACAGAGAAATGAGGAATGATCGAGGTAACTTATTTTGTTAAAGAATCCTTTGTGACAAAAAAAAAACCTATCGTATTACGTGAATTCTTTGAAATTACTTTCATTGCCCCATAAGAAAGATGCTGTTTCTGTAGATATTATTATTAATAAGTTGCAAAATGAAACTTATAATTGTGTTCTTTTGTATAAACCTCAAGGACAAGATATGGTTTCAGGTTCTAAAAGCATAAAAAAATTGCCAAACAATTCATTAGTAATTGGCTTACAAACAGCCGAACAAAAAGAAATGATGGTATAAAACTGTAACAAAATCTTATGCATTGACTCTACTCACAAAACCAATCAGTATGATTTCTATTTAATGAATTTAATAGTACCTGATGAATATGGAATAGGTTATCCAATTGCATATTTCATCACAAATAAATTAGATATGGAAACTATGCACTGTTTATTCAACAGCATAAAAGAAAGAGTTCCCAACTTGAATTTTAATTGTATTATGACTGATGATGATAAAACAACAGGTCCTGCTTTTAAACAAGTATTTGGCGATGAGATTAAACATGTTCATCATGCTTTAAAGAAATGGCTAACTAATCTTGTTTCTAATTTAGAAACAAGGAATAAAATTTATGCATTTTTGGCAGTTCTTTTAGAGGAAACGGACTCAATAAAATTTAAAAATAATATGGATAATTTAAGAATTTCATTTGCTGATAAGGAATCAGCATTCATAAAATATTTTAATGATAATTATTATGGTAGAGCAGAATAATGGAGTATGTCATATCGTCAATTTCCCCATGCATATATTGATATGAATATGTATTGCAAGTTGTTTCATAAGTGCAAATTCATTTTTTGAATAGATAATGGAATTTATTGTGTTTTAAAATTAGAAAATGATACATATTTTGCATATCAATATAGAATAATAATTTGCATACACTTAAGTGTTTATCCTTCAACATATAAATAGCACAATACTGGATTCCTGATGGAGATGTTTATGTGAAGGCAATATATTCATGATTAGTATAATCACAAACTAATGGAGATGTGTTTTAGGAAGTTTAAAAGATTGTAGAAGGATGTTCAGACCATGATAAATACTTCTGTAGGTGTATAAAAAAATCATATTTATCTCTATGTATGCATTTGTAAATTTATGTATGCTTGGATAATCACCTACTGTATAAACATATTAAAAAAGTTAACTCATTTTCTGTACAACAATTTCCGTATTTTGATCGTGTTTTAAGTGATGGAATTGTTGAAAACAAAGAATATGACCATCATTCAGTTCCATCCATGGCTTGTGCAGAAAATTGCATTGATTCTGCAAATAAAGAAACATTCCGAAAAGAATGAGAGATTCACGAATCTAATATTTTACTTGCCAAATTAAGTTGCTTATTGCAAAATATACAAATTCTGGAAATTGAAGGTAATCTTGGAAACTTCTTTAATTTTAACCAACTTAGGAATGCAGAATTCTTTTTCATTCCCATTAATGTGTCTTGTCATTGGGTTTTATTAGTTGCTAAGTTAAGTGTCAAAAAATTATATTTTTATGATTCTTTAGGTTTCGGAAGTGAATGTAGACATGTTAAATTAATAGATTTATGGAGAAGAACGTTAAATACTTTGTTACATCAAGAACAAGATTGGCATATTTCATATCCAATTCATCTGAAACAAACTGATAGCATGAATTGTAGTGTTTTTATATCATACTTTACAAATAGGGTATTAAACAGAGAAATTATAATTTTGATGTAAATGAATTTAGAAGGTACAAGTTTGATTATATTGCAGGTAAGTGTTTAAATAGTATCTAATATATTGTATCAGATGATATTTACACTTGTTATCAATGCAAGCAGAGTTATATACACTAGGTAAGTTTATTCGTGTAGCTTTTTAATTATTTAAAGTACTATATAAAATGAATATTGTAATTCTTTTGTTTCATTTGTATACTATTAATAATTCGTTTTTTTGTGTAGCAAAAATAATTGTGCTAGTTTTTTAAAGTGTAATGGAATGTATATTTTCTAAGGAACCTACCTTTTCTGTTGGAAAAGGGGTTAATGCATTTACATACCATACCTCCTGGGTGACGTGGAAAATGGTGGAGATAAACCAAGTTTTCATATCATGTATTATTTTAGGAAAATATTTTTAATAGTTCTTATTTTCTAGTCAGTCATCCATTTTATTATGTGTATCTGATCAACCAACTGAGTGCTGGAGACACTCTTGCATATGGAAAGTTTTTAATTACTACGAAGAGAATGTTAGATGGTATTTCCATCTGTGGTGACATTATCTGTATTATAATTGCATCACAGTTGTGAAAGACTTTCTGAAGAATTCAAATTTGTAAAAAATAATAGGTAAGTTATATTTATGTGAAAAATATAATGTGTTACGAATCGCTCTCTATACAGTATTAAGTGTAATTGTTATAGTTATATATAAAATACTATTACAGAAACGATACATTTGTATATGTCAGGTAAATGGTAAAATCAGGAATCCTAAGTAGTAATTTCTTTTCTTCATTGAGCAAAATTACAGGATTAAAAAAAGTAAGTGTAGTATTTTTCTTAAATACATCATTTGCAGTATTGCTTTTATTTGATATAATAAAAGAAAAAAGCAGAGAATGCAATACAATTTTATTTTAATTCATGTGCATTTCCTTTAATAAATATATTAAACAGTTCATAATAACTAAAATACGTATCACAATAACTTCTGATATTTTTAAATTATTAAACAGTTACTAGTTGCTAATTTTTGAGAGCCCATAGTTTTGATAAATCATAAAATTTACTTCTTTTACTGTTTTGAACGTATAATGGGGCTGATGCACATTGAATTTGTAGAAGCTCCCCTCATGGCATGGTGGGGAAGTTTGGAGGAGGAGGTGCCAGACAAGTATTATCCGTGTTACTTAACAAACTCAAAATTACAAGGTCTGTCGTCAAAAGCCTTCATTTTCCTTCTGAGTGTGACACTACTGAACTATCATTAAATCAATTAGTAGTAAACGGATGGGAAAAAACTGAAATTACCGTTTTATTTAAACTATTTCTATTTGAGTGTGAGAACAACAAAAAAATGCTTCAAGTTGCTTTCTCTTCCAATTTCTGAAAAATGACAAACATTAAATATCACATTAAGTAATAATTACAAATAAGCAAGTTACTATTTGATTTTTAGAGCTGTTACAGAAACAATTAATAAACAATATCACTTTGCATGTTTAACAATTAACTGCACAAATCAATGTATTTTTTTCTTTATTAATAAATCCTTCAATTACAGAGAAAGCTCAAACATCAAAATTCTATTCAAGTTGTAACAATAATTAAATTCAGCTTACAATATTTTCAAAAAAAATTTATGGTTTGTTTCAAAAGAGTCACTTCACCAAACATTTAACTAAAAAAAAGTTTTTGGAGTAACGTTCTTATATCAAAACGGCAAGCAAAACTTATACCTGTATTTATCCCGAACAAGCTCTACACGTTTTTGATAAATGATTAGAATGTATTATGCAACGAAAGCAATTACCGTTTTTCATTGAAATATTTTTTTCTTTTTTTCCAAAGGCAATGAAAAAGAAAATCTACACTTCAAGGATTCATGTAATGAGTCATTATAAAATATGCATAGACTGCTTTTAGCTTTATTTTCATCGGATAATAAAGCAATTGCTGTAAAATCATTTTTATTTCGTTTGTTATTCTTAGTTAAATATTTTGGCGGAATGACAATAATGTGTAATCAGTAATTTGTTGTATACATCGCTTTATCGTTTGTAAGTTGGGATCGTTGCTGTACTTCAGAAACTAGTATATTTTAATTCGAATATACATATGGCGATTCTTTACTCCAAAAATGTTTTTATTTTTAGACTTACAAGTAAAAAATACGTCATAGAACAAAATAATATAAAAAATATTCAGCATCAAATATATTTATTCTAAAAAAAAAATTATTTTTTACTAATTATTTCGTTAATTCAAATTGAAATGTTGATGTACATTTTCTGTGTCACTTAATCGAATTTTTTTGTAATAAAATTGATTACGATGTACAACATCAATAATTTTGAATTAATGTTTTTTTTCCCTAAATTTTGATGAGGACGTCCAGGAACAAGCAAAAACACAAAATAAATTCTTTTTATTTAGAAATGCATATTAATAATAATTTAGTGTAGTGTAATATAAATAATATCAAATATATCACACACAATCAGTTATTTCAAGTGTAATGTCGAGGAATTTAAGTATCGTCGAATTTTAAAATAAAATAGAAATAGAAAAAATGAAGAATATTTCAACATATTTTCTAACCTTTTTTCCCTAGAAACAAATAAATTATCTTCAAATGGAATGCATTCAACTGCAAAGGGACATTCAACTGAAAGAAAAATTTGGGAATGTTTCTTTACTGGAGTCTTATAAAGATTAACTACCCCGCGATGAATATCATATTTTTCGCAATCATGCTTTATTAATGTCTTCAGCTTTTGGCAGTGCTTATATTTGTGAACAATTATATCAAGAATGAAGTTTACAAAAATCAAAAATAGGACAAAGATCACTGACAAACATCTTGAAAACGTAGTAAGAATTGATACGTCTATTGAACCTGATATCGATCTGCTTGTTCACAAAAACAAATTCATCCATCTCATTAATTCGAATTTTTTTCCATTTGCATGAAATCCAAACTAAATGAAATGAAACTTTTACAAATTCAAAATAAATACGTACTTATACATATCTAATTCAAATTTTAAAAAATTAGAATAAAAAGAAGTTATAATTTATTTTAATAAAACTACATAGAGTTAATTTTTATTTCAATGTGTTGAAAAAATATTGTACGTGCTGTCCAGCATTTTTTTTCTTTTCAATGTGGCCCAGAATTTTTTTTTTTTTTTTTTTTTTTTTGCAATGTAGTCCTCAAATGGTCATAGTTTAGACACTTATGGTTTAAACTAAGGACTCATATTCGTATAACAAACTATAAATTCAGTTTTCATTAATTCAGGTGTATATATATATGCATATATATGTGTGTGTACAAAAAACCTTTATTAAAAAAAAATTTTTACACCCGTAAAAATAATGATCAAAATTTCTACGCAAACTTTTTAAGTATGCTATTTTTACTAAATTCATTTTGAAGAGCAAAATATTCTCAACAAGTCAACCTTAGGAATGAAGAATTTATCATTTATGGTTTGTTTTCTCTTTCTCTATTTATATATATATATATATATATATATATATATATATATAAGCCTTAGTTTTGCTTCTAAGTGCGACGTTAATAAAACAAATCAATCAAATGTGTAAAAAAGGTGAAGATTTTGAGGAGAAATTGCTATGAATTTATCGCTAACCAGTAATTCCAAACTAATTCCTAAAATTCTACGGTCCTAAAAATTGGAGAGAGAGAGAGTCGCTGTGCAAAAATTAGATTTTACAACGAGCGCCAGCGAGTTGTTCGCTTCTGCTCAATTTAAATTTATGAGTTTAAATGATCAATTAGAGAAAAATTCAAAAAGATTACTTAAATTTAATTGGAAAAAATGCAGAAATGTTTACAGAAACTGTAACCATTTCTGTTTCCCTCACGGGCCGGGGGTGGGAAGTGCAGTTTTGGTCGTATATAAATAATTTAATATAAGGGAAAGATTGAATTACTTTTGAGAAAAGTGCTATGGTAGTTTTAATAGTTGGAGCCATTTAGTTGTTATGTACACGGAATTTTGCTTATTATTTGGGTCGGTAAATATGGTCTGCGCTCTGATTAATGAATTTGCATGCTTTTCGATAGAGAGAAAAATGTTTCTAGATAGTTTAGTGATAAAACGATCAATATTTTCAGTTTGAAGGTCGTTATGAATGACCGATTTTCTAACGTACCATGGAGCGTTGGTGATAATTCTAAGAATTTTTTTTTGCAAGGTTTGGATGTGTTTGAGGTAAGTCGGGGCTGCGGCCCTCCAAAAAGGGGAGGCAAACGTAGAGCAAAAATAAATTAAAAAAAATACTAATAAACCGAATTCCTTCACCCATTGGTGCTACACTGTTCGTATTGAAGGTGTATTTAGAGCACCTATCCCGGATGGGCCTATATCTCTATATCTGAGTTGAACCTGATTAAACTATTTCAATACCCTGGTTAAAGGATGCTGCACAATTTTTAATTTAATGAAAGTAAAAATAAAATTAAGTTATACCAATAAGTGATGTAAGATTACATGAGCCTTTGTGAGTGAACAGTGAGGTGGAGGTGGGTGGGGGATGGTAGTGCTTGTCCAGGAAGGAGGTACTCAAGTACTGTGATTTTTTACAAACTTGGTTAGGAGAATTTGCTCCTTCTTTCTAGTAGGGGAGAGGGTGCTTTCCTATTGGATGAGGGGATGGTGCGTTAATGGAATATAAATATGTTAGTCTAGGCTTGTCGGGGTTCTGTAATTTCGAAAATTACAGAACCCCGACATGTATGGGGAGTGATGAATGAAGTCGACGCCGCTGCTCTCCGCAGGATGTCTAACCCGTCTCCCCCTTCAAGCCCACCACCGAAAAAACAGGTTTCTGTTCGTCCTTCTCAGGACGCGGTGGCTGCTACGTCACATGCTGACGATAACGAAATGGATCAATGCTGGGAATCCGAATCCGAAGATTCTCCGATGAATTCCGGCCCTCTGGATTTAAACAGCTTAGCAGTTTACGTTGCGAATCAAACTACTATTGATGGAACCCTCGAAGCAATCCGAGCCCTACGTGGTCAGGAGACCAGGATTAACTCTGTCAACTTCCCGAGCGAAGCTGAAAAGGATAAATACCAGCATTTCCTTAGAGAACTAATGGAAGAAGCCACCCGCAAGTACAAGAGCCT
>BMAW01128842.1:0-13312 GCA_019974015.1 Nephila pilipes | reverse complement strand
ATATATATATATATATATATATATATAAATATATTAATTTCGTAATTTCTATCTCGTCTCGTCTATTTATTTCGTAATAAAAATGAGATAGAAGCAATTACATGCTGGTGGGCATGAACCTAGCTCAAGCTACGACAATGCGATTCCATGAAATTACATTATGAAAAACTGAAGATACCAGAGACGTAGTTTCAGCCTTCGTGTTTATAGCGGAAGAGTGTAATATTTACATCCTAAGAATCGGTAGAAGCCAGATGTATAGTTCCAATGTCGTGACAGTTGAAAGAAAATTTACTTTGCTTGGAATTTTTATGAAAGGATATTTTTCAGATCACGTGGTATTATATGGATGTATTTGTACGGATTTCACTGCAGACAGAAAGTCAAGTAGGGATTATTCCTAGTACTTCAAAGTATGGTATTAGGTAACTGTGCAAATTTTAAGTGCGCGTGATTGCATAAATTAAAAGCTAAATTAGACTGATATGAGGAAATAAAAATAAACTCTTTACTATGATAGTTAAAGTATAGGAAATATTTTTAAATAAATTACATGTAAATGAAATAATTGCAAATTATATATATGTGTATGTTTGTGTGTGAGTGTAGACATAGAGAGAGAGAGATTAGTATATGCTGGAAACGAAGACTAATGCAGCATTTTCTTTATTTTTAATTGACTTTCAACAGTTGCAATCTTTACTGCATATCCTTAACTACACATTTTATTAAAAAATGAAACAAACATATATAAAACACTGTTTCAATAAAAAATTTGAAATTTTGAATGTACTCAAAACGTGTACAATATTGATTTAAAATGCTATTATTTGAAATTGCATTCCATTGGATAAATTGTACTCCATTTTAATATCAAAACTCTACTTTTTTGACAAATTATCAAACTGAAAAGTTCATCATACTGTTATAAATTACCTATGTAAATAATTGAATGACTTGTAAAACATGTAGGCTAGACTCAAGTACCTAAATAAGAAAGAATGATTATCATATATGTGTTCTTGTCTTCAATAAAAAGAAAGTTTTAGGCATCATGCCATAATGAAGACTACGAGAATTAAAGCAATCTACCCAGTCATCATGGAAATATTTTGTTTCATATAGTAAATAATACTTTTTAAAAACAAATCCAACAAAATTCATAAGATTTCATATCAAAATGGAATCTCATTTTTCCTATGTTTCTCATTAAAAATAAAACACAATCTTATTCCACCATGTAACAAACAAGTTAAGTAAAGATTTTATTCATTTAAAATAACATTATTGTGACTTACTACAGACTATAATATCAAGACAAATTTCTGTTTCTTTATTAAGAAGTTGTGAAGTTACTGAATTACTTATGCTTTTTAACAGCAACACTCGTACGGTACAATTTATCATTAAAGCATTTTGAAAAATATTAAATATTATTAAATACTTCATTTGTATATTTTAAATGAAATTAGGTTGTTTAATAACGAATGTAAATGTCCTGGATATCATAAGGAATTTGGTCATTTGAAAGGGAAATACCCATTTCACCAAATAACTACCTCGAGGGGCGTATATAATTATTGACATGCATGACCAAACTGTTATCCTATCGTTTCCGCAAAAGTCGTACTTTCGATTGTTCATCTGATGATGACTCGACCCAAATTATTGCTTTCCTAAGAGCTTCTCGTAAACAAATCCCGCATTTATTAGAAGATACATTTGGGGTATGATGTTAAGGAAACCAGGAAGGGTTGTGTTCTCTACCGTATTTTTGAGGCAGGCAATCAGACAGAAAGAGTCTTCGCCGGAAAACACATACATAAAAAAAAAGGTTTTCATTACTCATTCGGCTTCATCTGATTCAGAAGAAAATTTCCCTAAAAGTTGAGTTAAATAATACCGAAGTAATTAACTGACATTCATGACAATATAAAGGACATTGCTCAAACAATGATACAAGTATGTTCAGTTTTACTTAGAAACCCTTATTTTCAAAATATTTAAATATTCACGCACGCACACGCAATACAAACATTTTTTCCTTCAATTCAGTTAAAGAATTTACTTACATAAATATTTTCTAAATATTTAATATTATTATTTAAATGTTTGGGAATTGTATTTCGACAACAATACTTTATTTATATATATATATATATATATATATATACACACACACACACATATATATATGTGTGTGTGTGTGTGTGTGCGTGCGTGCTTGCTTGCGTGCGTGCGTGCGTGTATGTGATGTGTTTATAATTGAAAATAATTTGTAAAAGATTAATCAAACATTTTAATTTAAATATGCAGAATAACTTAATTAGTTGTGAATAATAGGAATATTGATGAAGGTATCTTTATTACATAGATGCAAAAATTATAAAATGTTTATGTCTGAATATTTAATCATTCGTTTTCATCTTCAATAAAAATTTGATTTCATTTATTCGGAAAACATCAAAGTGAATTCTAAATAACTATTTCGGATGAGTGCTTTTTTGAGATGACACATATTTCCTAGCCACTAACTTATATTAAAATGGAAGTTCTAGGTTTATTTTAAATTTTAATCTTCACGATGAATAGAAGTTAACTTATTCATCTCGGAAAAGATGAACTCTTCACAAAGGTAAAGCTCTTCAAAGGCAATTAAATTAACCTTTTGGAGAAATCTACCTGTTAATGTATTTATTTATTTTCATTTTTTGTATTTATTCAGTTTCAGTTGCAAAATCCTCAAAAAGAATTTTTGACAATTTTGTTTCCCCTTTCTCAAAGGAATTAAATTTAAGAAATAATTTTAATTTAAGCATTCTAATTCTTAAGAAGTGTTAACATAGCCTAAAATATATTAACGTTATTTTTATTAAAAAAATTCTTGAAAAATTTTTTTAAATTAATTGTTGCTTTCTTGACTAAAATTAGGGTAATGTAAGGCTATTAATAATTATTTTAAAATAAATATTTTTTCTTTGGTAAAATAAAGAAACTAAATCAGATCCTTATTTTTAGAAACAATGAGTTTCCTAAATGAATTTTTATAGTTATTTTAAAGAAAAGAACTTTATTCAAAAATAACGAATTATTTCATTATTTGAATATTAATAAAGGACATCTTAAAGATAATTTTTAATTAGGTAAAGGAATTGCTACTTAAAATAAACTAACGTAACTCGAAGTCAATTAAAAATATTATTTTTTAATTTCTTATACTTAGATTCAATGAAACTTCAAGAACTCTTTAAAATCTCATGCTAGAAAATTACAGCTGTAAATAATCATGTTTAATCTAGTACATAAAAACAGGAATATTTAATTAATATATATATATTTGTATTATTTGAGGCTCTTTCCGTAGCGATAAGTTTGCAATTCTATATTCCAAAGACAAAACAATCAAAGAATTCACATAGAAATGAGCAACACCTGTGAAATTACAAAGATGAGATTGATAATATGAAATATAATGCAATGTATAAAAAAATATGTACTTTATTTATGCAATTTATTTGTATTTATTAATGGAAGTTAAAATACTTTTGATAAATACAATTATTTTTTGAAAAACGAGCTATTTTCTTTCAACTTTACCGAGATTCGGAGGTTTTAAGGTATTCCAATTTTAAAACATATATCAGATATAGAAATTAATTTAAAATATTATTTAAATGACTGAAGAGCTGAGCTTTGTTTAAAAAAATGTATTTCAGTTAAAAGTATTAACTTACTTTTAAATTTCAGATCCTTGCGCAACTGCTTAAAAGGAATTCTGAAAAATAAATTAATAAAAGTTTTTGGTCCATTTGCTGAGCTGAAGTATTTTCGAGAACATGAATTTCAACGCTTTATCACTAACTCGCTCACAAGTCTAATGAAAATTTCTCTGAGTTCGGATGGACAAGAATTTCTGAAATAATTTGATTTCCGAAGTGGTATCTGAGATGAAATACGCCTTTTACAGAAAAAAATATGAAGAATTTATTTGCAGAAAATATATTTAATACTTAAGGATTAAACATCAAAAATAAAATTTTATTATGGTCTGAAAAATATCAGGAAATACTTGAAGTGAAAATTTGAACTATGACATATTGCTTATTATTCTCTCTTTACAACTCCTTTGTAATAGTAACTGATATATAAAATTACGAGTTTTAGATTTTAAGGAACCATCATCACGCAATAATTGTATTTTACGAATTAAATAATAAAATTAAGAAGTTAATAAAACTGATTTTCTATCAATATGTCAGAATAAAAATAACCGAAAGCAAAAATAAAAAATTTTGTCCATACCACAAAAAAAAATAAAAAAATTGTAAGAAATTTGAGAAACATTTAAACATTATGACGAGATTTTTTTTTTTTTTGTCGTCAAAAAGTAAAAAATGTTTTTAAATATTGAATAAAAAAAAGCTCTGCTTACTAGCCGAGTGAGTATTTAAAAAAGTAGCCAAAAATACAAAACTTTTAACATTTACGTCCTTTATTTGTTTTTAGTTTCCTTCTTTGTTTAACATTTCTTCCTTTCAGATGAATCTTACATTTCTCAACATTTTTTAACAAATTTTGCCTCATTTTTATTTCTTGTTTATCTACATATTTATTTACCTATTCATTTCTAAATTGCTTTATTTTACAAAAAATATTAAATACTTTTGAAACAATATGTTTAAAATTTGTATTTTTCCTAGCAATGCATAAAGAAAAGCGTTTGCAAGGAGAAGTTTTCAAAGTTAAACATTAAGTAATTACACGTAGCATTATACATATTCAGGGCATTTTTAATATAAATTATTATAAACCACAAAACTATATATATTCATACTTCAAATAATTTCTTGTTGAAAAAGTTTTTGAAATTTCTCAACAAAAAATGTAAAAAAAAATTATTTAGGCTTTTTAAAAAAAAATGCTAAAGCGTTTTTTAATTTTAATTAATTATGTATCATAGAAGTACTCATTGAAATAAAATTATCTGATTTTCCTCACAATAGAAAGTTAATATTTAATTAAGATTTTTAGTACTCTAATTAGGTGTTGAATAGAGTTTATTGTGAAATAGAAAGTTAGATTACGTACTTAATTTTTTATGAATAAAGCCGTTCTTAATTAAACATAAATATAAATTTTTATTACTTATAAAAATAATTTCCTTTCCAATTCATACTAAATTAAACAGTAATAAACCATTAAATTAATTTTCGTTGTTAAAAAGTCTTTAATCTCTTCCATGAGCAGAAAAACAAATAACCAGATCATTAAAATTTATTAATTGTTTTACATTACAAGTAATTCAAATGAATAATTCGAGCTCGTGTCGCATATTTCTTTCATTTCTTTTAACAAGGAATACTTCGTAAAGAATGTATTTATTGGTCACGTTTATCATAAGCCTGCAATTTCTTTATCATCAACACCTCTAACACATCTTAACTCTTGACTTAATCTGATGAATTAATGAGAAGGTCGCATGAAAGAAATAAGAGTTGTCCAAAATAGTAAGTCTATATGAGTAACTCTTTTCTTTCCTAAATGGTGATGGATTGGTCTAGTTTCGGAAGTTAAATCCCAGTTATATCCTCAGAGAAAAGCAAAAGTGATCTGTCATAACTTTTCAGGCGTCGTATAAGGTTTTATAAAAGTGTCACGTTCAAATAATGGTTTAAAGATGAATGTAATAAAAATGGATTTCCTTTTTTTTTTCATTTATCTTCCCTGAATCTTTGAAAAAATATTTTCTTTTGTCAATTAAATGATATAGAAATTTTAATTATTAACTGCGCAAATTTCATATCTAATACTGGTTTAATTAAAAGTACTGGGATTAATTTTGCTTAAAAATCAATGCATTAGAAAGAAATGCAGATGAATTTACTGTTACACAAATTTATGCCAATTTATTGCCATTTACTGTTACTCTAATTTATTGAGTAACAGTAAACGGCATAAATTCATGTAGAATTCTTGGCATGGAGGAAATTATAAAACGTTCCAAATATAAGTATAAACAACATTCTTTTAATGTGTGTATGAGGAAATTTATCCATTAATTATGTTTAGTAAATGCTAATTTACTTAAAATTCTTAATCCGTAACATGACAAAAGTAATTAATTTAATTTGTAACTACAGATATATTGAAACTATGCATATCAAAATACTTTAGATTAGTTTTCAGAAATTATACCTACTCAATAAGGGGCTATTAGTAACTTTCAAAGTATTAAATCTCAATCACGAGTCTAAGAACGCACGTGAGACTTTGTTTCATTCTACAACACATCACGCAACGATTTGTTCAATTTAGCGTCTCATTATTCCGAACAAAACCTCTTTCGGGAAATAAGGACTTTAATCTGTCCTTCGACTTGAAAATCATTGGCTATGTATCTTGAGACTTTAAGCAATAAAATCAAAAGTTTTCAAAACTAAATTAAAATTATTAAATCCCTTTTATAAGCAGAATGTTTTGTTACCCTAGCGTTTTCCATGCTGTAAGAAGTGACGAACATTGACATTTTTATTTCAAATATTTGTGGTTTGAAAAGGAGTTACATTAAAAATTTCCTTATTACTGAGATATTTCCTGCTCCCTTGTACTTATTGCATCAAACATTATTTTTAGGAACTATTTTACAACTCCTTCTTTATCTCTCTCTCTGTATATATATATATATATATATATATATATATATATATATACAGAGAGAGAGAGAGAGAGAGAGAGAAACAAGGAGTTGCGGAACAGTTCATGAAAGTAAAGAATATAAATTTTAAATTAATGAAGAATTGAAACACTTGGATTTTAAGAATAAATGATAGCACTAAGTTTAGAGTCTTAAAATGTTTTGTTAAAACTTTACAAGAGGAATTTTTTCTATGTTACACTGATCAAGGAATTATACAATTATTTGTAAGAAACTTTATGTTGATTTGACGTTTTATCACTTAATTAATAATATTGCCTTTATTAATGTTAATAGTGATAAAATAACTAATCGAATTAATACTTTCTGTAAAAAAAATAGATTATACTTCGAATTTGATACAATTTCCTTACTTCTTACTATAAAATTTCACAAAGTGTCTTTTAAAATCAGAATATTGACTAATGATTCCAATATTTACATTACTATAGTTAGAAAATATTTACAAAAGATTTTTCAAAATGTTATTAATAGTTTTGATAAAACTGTTATTATTAAAAATAGTTATGAAAGTGTCAACTATTTCAAAGATAAGGAAAGTTAATCTATTTATAGTTACGACTTTGAATATTTATTTAATTCCACAGATTTAAATTATTTAAATAAGGTTGCTTCGGCTAATTATAAAGGTTATAAATCAACAGTTCTATATCTAATGAAAAGTTTAAATTTCTTATTAATCTTGCAATTAAATAAAACTATATTAGTTATAATGGTAAAAACTATAAGCAAATTAATGGCATACCTCAAGGGAGAAGCTAGCAATACTCTAATAATATTTATCTACATTTCTTTGAATATAAATTTAGAGATAAAAATAACTTCAAATTATTTAAATATGTTGAAGATCTTATAAATTTTCAATTTAATTCTAACACAGATAATATATCTGATTTATCCTTTCTAACTAATGTAAATTCTCCTAAAGAGATTTCATAGATGTTAATTTAAAAGTTGTTAATGATGGAATTTTTGGTCATGTTTATGACAAGAAAGTTAATTACTTTCTCCATATTAATAAAGTATCTTTTGATAGTAATACGAATATACGAATTTAAATATTTGTTTAACTATATTATATAATTATTTACTAAAAAATATTAAATTAGTTAATTTACCTGTCACTTTTCAAAATAACATTAATAATATATTAAATTTAGTTAATTTTAACGTCACTTCTTCAAAACAACATTACTAATTTCTATGTTTCTGTGCAAAAGGCTAATTATCCATATTCTTTTGAAGAAAACTATGTCTTACGCTGTAAAATCTGATGGAAACGTATTTAAGAACTCATAGATATATATATATATATTGATATTATATATAGCTATACATATTACATTATGTGTGTGTGCGTGTGTGTGCGTGCGTGCGTGTGTGTGTGTGTGTGCGTAGTGTGTGTGTGCGTGCGTGTGTGTGCGTGTGCGGGGCAAAAAGTGTGTGTGCGTGTGTGAGAGAGAGAGGAGAGAGGAGGTTTTCCTTTGTCGTTTGAATCTTTAATCCCTAAACGATATTAACTTACATTCTTCCTTTCCCTGACCATACTTGACCCATCCTTTAACGGTATTTTAAACGTTTTATTACTAAACAGAATAGGGCTCAGTGCCTGGTTTCAATCCAGTCATAACATTCTTTAACTTGTCCCATTCACATTTTCACTTTATAGACGTTCATTTTATTTAGTTTAATATTCATTTTAACCATTTGATAACATTATTCTTTCCAATATCTTCTTTAAGTATTCGTGGGAGTTTATATATATCCGTGAAGATTCTTTATAACGGATTAAAATGAAATATTTAGTTATGTTGATTAAAAAAGTTTACTACGTATATTATCAGTTTGATGAGCAGCGAATGTGGTTCTAACTATCACATTTGCAAATCTATAACTATAAACATATATCGGCTCAATAAGCCACTGCCAAAATTTAAATTATTATAATCCGTATAATTTCATTAATACAAATGGTCACTATTTAATTACATAAAAAATTCCAATTCAGAACTGACAACCTCTTCAAAGGCAATTTTGACCTCCGATGCTTGATTTCACAAAGATCTTCCTTTACAGGAAGATATAGTAAGTTCTTGAATAGAGTGGTAATCGGTCGGTGAGAGAGATCTGGTGAAGGACCCAGCCAAGGTAATTCAGTGGGTTCTGTACTGTTCTCTTCTACGCAGTCATTTGTCGACATGCAAGTCTAGCGTTGAAAGAACAGATCCTTTTCTGATTGTTTGAGTTGCAGCAACTGTTGGGTATGGATGCCAGTAAGCAATTTGTCAATTTTCTTAGTAATAATTCTCCTGATGTGAGCATTTCGCCACGGACTGAGAAAGTGAATGATTCCAATTTTGCCGACCAATGAATATAAAACCAAAAAACCTCTTCAGCCAGCTGAGATAAAGGCTTTTAGCCATCTCTGTCACGCTTTTTAACGGAACAAAGCATGTTGTATAGAATCATTTCTCAAGCAAATGTTATAATGTGATCAAGAAATGATTACTTTTTTTTTACATGAAAAACACAGTGAGAAGTCTTCACATCACTTCTGTTCTTTTTTCTTCACTTCCTGAGCACCCATTTGTCGAGTGTTTAAATTATTTTTTCAATTCTTGATTCAAATGTTGAACTGTTGATTGTTAATATATTATTATATATATATATATATATATATATATATGTATATATATATTTATATATATAGTATATATATATATAAGTATATATATATATATATATATATATATATATATATATATATATATATACATTGGAAGAAACAGTCCATAAAGAAATGATCTTCCGCAGTCAATTCAAATTTTAATGCTTAGTTAATTTACATCACTAGCAAAGACAGATGATGCTTCACAAAATATTGCATCAGCTTTTATACCAAGCTGAAGTCAAGATGACAATTGCAGTTAAAAACCCTGTAATGTGTTAGATTAGTTTGAGTGGAATAGTAAATTAGAGAATGATGATTAAGAAGAATTAATTAAGTAATGAAAGGTATGCAAATCATCACAATGTCTAGTTCTACAAAACTAGGTCCCTGGACAAATGCCATTCTAATGTGTATCAGTTCATTAAGAGATAAAGTTAAAAAGAGCAGTAATCGCAGTCAAAGCCTTATTTACATCAAAGTTTGCAATATCATCTTAATAGTAAAATGCTAAAAATCAATACTATTGTCGAGACATTTTAAACCATTTTTTGTGTAGGCTTAAACTTTAACATCATTTCATATAGCTGCTGTGTGTTGTGTGTTGTGCTTAAATATTTAACATCATTTCGTGTTTAGTACAGAAATTCGCAACTTGACATAAATTTTTTCAGTTTGTAGAACTGTTAAAAATTGCATTTTCAAAAATATTGTAAACAAGGATATGTATTACAATACAAAATTAAGATTAATTAAAAATAGGAAACATAGGAAGATTTATATGCATAAGATACATTAAAAATATTTCACAAAAATATACAATTTTTATTTAAACCCAAATGATTATTTTTACTCATTTTAATCAAGAAGTTGTGATTGGATTTAAAAGTATACATAAGTACCATATAGTGAAAATATTATTGCATGATTTTCTCATTTAATATTAAACATAGTATATAATTTTAAAAATGGCAGTGGTGCATTGACAACAATTAGAATACAAAAAAATATAGTGGTGCATGAACCATACAAAACTGATATTTGGAATAGGCTAAAGTTTAAGATCGCTTTCTTTTTTGTCTATGCTCCCTAATGAAGATGGGTAAAAATCAAGAGCAAAGAGATCCCTAAGCTCAAAAACACTGCATTGTAATATATTTGAAAAATTTTAACATCAAATCAGTACTAATATAAAAACATTTCAACTAAATTTGCAAATTTAAAAGTATAATTACAATTTTAATGAAAGATATCACGCATTCATTTTTCCAAAATAGAAATAAATGACTACTTCTAATACACATCATATCCCAAACAAAACGTTATTTTAAAATTCGTTTTTCTGCAAAAGTTTAACTTTAACAGAATTCCTTTTTAAAACAGAATTAAATTAAAATTTGGAATATTTCACTATATAATATTTCTAGTTTGCCACACAATTTTTTTAAAAATAATAATTTTGCAAAAACAATTCACAATACAATGTTTTCGATCTCCTCAGAACTAAATTTTTATACAAATATTCCATTATCACATTTTTTATTTAAAAAAAGGGCTGATTAACCAGATACTAATATTATTTTTGTTTCTGCTTCGCTTAAGATTTTCGAGACATCGAAGCTTATCTTTTCCCGTTGGCAGCACTGTAGAAAAACTTTCTTCGTCTTAGCGTATGTTGCAACTTGAAATCATCTTGACGTATGTTGCAGAGTTCGAATTATAAATGAGCAGAAGTAGTCGATTAAAAATAATCTACAGTCAATTCATATTTCTAATTATTATTTTTTCTTCATTAGCACAGATCGGTGGTGTTTCACATTACAGGAAGGAGAGAGAAAGCGAGAGGGAGAAAAGAGGGTACCTAAAAGATTGCATTAGCTTTTATATCAAGCTAAGGTAAAGGTCAATGCTGCAGTTATAACACGTGATGTTCGGTGGTAGATTAATTTGAGCGGAGTGGTAAAATAAATTTTTCCAATTAAAAAAAAAAGATAGAAAATAGCTATGCAGGTCATCATGCACAAATATATGAAAGGAAAACCATTGATTTATTATTAAAAAACAACATAACAAAGAGACAAACAATTTTATATATCGCTCTGGTCAAAATCCAACCTTTGTCATGTAAATATGGAATCAATGAGTTGCTGAGGGTCACACTGAACAGCATGCAGGAGCTCCAGGTTCTCTCATGACTAACGCCCGAGAGGTCAGACTTATTGAGAGGTCGTTCCTGAAAAAGCGTACAACCATATAATGGACCGTTAGTCCAGAAATAAGTATGTTTGCAGCACGCCTAGTATCCGCTTGCACGGTGCAACGATGTTTGCGGCATCATGGGATGTCAGCACGGCGACCTTCATTGCTGTTCTTTTATTCTCAATTCCCCAGGTTTCACAGGCACCAAAGCCATCTTCCAATCAAGGTAATGTAATAACGGTTGGACGTTATGCTCTGACCTTCTTCGCTGCACAGGGTAATTCGAGTGTTGCCTAGTCGACTTTGTCAGATTTGTCATCTGTTGAGAACATCTGAGTGTGGATTCTTTGAAAGACAGACCCTCCTTCTCCAGTTAATATGGTTGTGATGTAGAGACTGAAGTATGTATGTATATATAATATATTATATCTCGTAATATAAATATATATAAAATGATTGTATG
The DNA here is from genome assembly GCA_019974015.1 of Nephila pilipes. Taxonomy (NCBI): domain Eukaryota; kingdom Metazoa; phylum Arthropoda; class Arachnida; order Araneae; family Nephilidae; genus Nephila; species Nephila pilipes. The sequence continues at coordinate 1,267 of BMAW01128842.1, read as the reverse complement.
TCTTGATATATATATATATATACAGAGATAATAAATCTTATTATATTAATATAGAAGATAAAACATATCCATTTTATACTGTCTATTAGAAATGCTCTTAAGGGATTTGAAACTTCTGTTGGTTATCGTTACATTTATGTGCATTTCGTTCAAGGATTGTACCATTCTCAGATAGCTTAAAATCCTTGTTTGAAAATAGTAGAAATCGTCATGTTTCATTTGAAATAATGAAAGTATATTTAAGACATCATTTATATATATGTAAGAATTTCGAGATAAAAAAAAAGCTTAAATATTTTTTTAGAAAAATAATCTTACTTTCATGTGTAAAGAACTTTAGAAAATATATATATAGAGAGAGAGAGATTCAGAAATATTTTTCAACGACTTGTTAAGAAATTATCAGTATCCAATTCTTACACTTATCAAAAAGAATAAGTGTAAGAATTGGAAGAAATCCAAAATATAAGAAATAGCTTTTCTACTTTAATTAGTCTTTATTTTATCATGGCGAGTCGATTTAAAAGAAACCATGAGAATTCTTTGAAAATCAAAATACTTCCGCTGAAACATTTTGTAACATAAAAACCGGAAAAATGTTCTATATGTGACATAATTAAACTGTAAAAATGAATTATTGTCGTTTTTTGTAACTTTATTAATGTTTCCCGTTTAATACAGATTTAAAGCATGTGTTTCCAGTGAAAAAAATTAAACATACTCTTGAAAAAAGTATTGTGTATATTAACTGAAACCGAAGAGAACATCATATTTCCATCTGAAACTTATTTTACAATCTTTCGTAAAGCATGTATATTTCCTTTTCGCAATCATTTGGTTAATTCGTAATCATTTGACCTCATTTAGAATATCTGTCAATTCAAAATATTAGAGACATGTAGATTCAGGCTTTATAAAATATCGAAGAACAGTTGAGAAATACCACATCGCAGGAATAATAGTAGAAAGTTTTATACATTTCACTAACTAGCTATGCAAGAAAACATATATTTAGGGGGAAATTCATAAATTAATGATTACAAAATTAACGAGCATGTCTTATAAAAACTGATGTATTATTTCATCACTTATTACTACCATCATTATTATTGTTACTGTTATTTTGCTAAAAGAATGGATTTTGTATATAAATAGGAGTTTTATCAGTTTCACAAAATCAATTGGCCACACAAATTCATTTACAATGAAATAAATTAATATTTTCTATCGTGGGATAGTTACCATTTGATGTACGTTGGACGCATTT
>BMAW01128838.1:0-15670 GCA_019974015.1 Nephila pilipes | reverse complement strand
TCTTATAAGCTATTCCTGAGAAGTCGACATTTGATAAATCCAAAACAAATCGAGGAAAAGACTTTTTTTTTCTCAAATTCCCCTTTTGTCGGATTTCATTTTTCAGAGCCAGAAATCTTAGATCTCTACTTACCTAAGCCCTGAAAGTAATGTGTCTTTTTCAACTTGTAATTCTTATGTTGTCACTCAAGAAGAAACTTATAAGATTTTTAAAATGATTTATATATCAAACCACCCACGTTCATAAATTGAGTATGAAACCTGGAGGAAAATATGTCTACACTGGTTAAATCAAATCTGATGGCATGGAAAATTGTTGGGATACATTTAGATTTCGAAATTTGATTCGATATTTTATTTCTTGAAATTTCGTTACAGATTGTGCAAAATATATGCATGGATTGTTAAGACCAATGATTTTTCTACAGTTTTTGTATTATTCCCGCATGAACAAATTTATCGTTAGCGATATCAGTTATATTCGAATTTCGTTTAATCATGAAATCCGTGACAAATTGATTTTACTGTGTCAGAAAGCCTTCATTAGCCTATCTTCAGTAAAATTTGAAGTTTCGTTTCGACAATCGAGATGAAAATGAATAATTTTCTTATTGATAATTAAAGTTATATTATTAGTTTCTCTAAAAACATTTTGTGAGATATTTTTATTTTATACCAAAAAAGGGTAGTTTTAATAATTATTAATAAGTAACCGAGATATTTGGATAAAATTTATTCTGTTGATAAGATAATCTCATATTTAGAACATTTTTTATTTATCTTCAGATCCATTCTCTACCTTTTCAAAAAAATCTAATATTTTAGATTATCTGTTCTTAGTTAACAGATCTTTGTAAATGTTCTTACATGGTGCTAAAACTTATGAGATTCTTTTTTAAGTTTTACGTATTTTTCATTTGAAAGATGTACATTTATGTAATATGACTCTAAGTGTTCAGCTAACCATAAGCCTTTCTATATGCTTTGTAGAGCACACTTTTTAAATTATTAGTCTTCACATAAGAAAAAACTTCTGAGTTATCATGGATTATATTTATCACTTCTGCCAAACCAGTTTTATTAACTTCTCCTTTCACCAGCAATTCTTGGATATTTTTTGCAGTCATATAGTCAATAACTTCCCCTCCTAACGAATTAGCAACTTTTACTATATACATTTTGTTCTCTGCTGTCTCGATCAAATTCTACTTTCGATTTCTAAAAAAATATTTAAGTTATCGGTTTTCTTTTTAAGATGGATGAGTTCAGTGGATGTTTGTTTGAGTGAATTCGTGCTATAAAGGCACCGTATAATAAGGAAATGTTCCCTATTCTCGAAGCATGTTAGAGTATAATCTGTGCTATAAAAGTACCATAATATACGGGGGTTACCTGAATATCAAAAAATGTGCTGAACTGTAATAATAGTTCAAATAATGTTTATTGATGTTGAATCGGATGAGAAAAAAGTCCTGTAAAACTGAAATTTCTTTATTGAAGCGGAAGTCATGAGAGGAATATTACATTCGGTAAGAATATGGAACCAAGTTGTTTGCAGATGCACGGCGATTAGTTGGGACGAATTTGGTTGAGTGTTAAGTCTTAAGTACCTTTAAAAGAGAAAGTTAAAAATAAATTCACAGGACAGTTTCATCACACAGTCACACCCACACACATACACAAACACACACACACGCAGAGAGAGAGAGAGAGAGAGAGAGAGAGAGAGAGAGAGAGTATCCCATAACATATCATTCTAGAAGATTAGGGATGAGCAAAATTATTCAATTACTAAAAGTCATCACCTACACATTACACTCAGTATCCCATAGTATAACATTCTACAAGATTAGAAATGATCAAAAGTATTCAATTACTAAACTTGAAAACCTTGCTATTGTTGATACTTTTATATATATTTTAATGTTATTTAATTCGTGGTAAATTTGCAATTTCTGATCCTGATTCACTGAATTGGATTAAAAATTATCTACCAGAAGTTTTAGACGGTCTCTAAACTTTTATTATACATGATTATGATGTTGAGTATAAGAATGATTCCATAAATATTGACGCCTATGTGTTTACTCAAAATCAAATTTCTCATCATTTCTTCATTTCCTTGATACAAAAGAAATAAACGCTCATGGAAGTTTAGAAAATATGAGCAACTCAAAAGATGTTAAATGTAATGATATAATTTAACTAAAAAGATAGGAATAACAAAAGTGTTTTCTTCTTTTTTATTTACCCCTTAGTTTTTAGAAACAGACCATCTTCAATGGGATCGTCTTTTGTATCAAAAAGTGTTAAAATTTTTATCACCACTATTTTACTGGATAGAAATAATAACATATTAGTAACTATGTCATGTACTGTAAGGTGTGTTAACTTATTAAAAATTAAATAAAACAGAAGTGTGTGTGTGTCTGGCTACAAGTTTTCCCATATTCTTCTGAATCCTTTTGCATTATTTCAACTGATAATGATGGTGCCCCGCACTACAAGACACTACATATAAATTTTTGCATCAAATGTTCTAGTTGCTGTATTTTATACGAACTGCTAATATAGAGTTTTCAAATTCAAGCTCTCATTTAATTGTTAAATTGAAGCGGATGTCCGTCCTTATTAAATTCCACAGACATCATACACCTTAATCGAATAGTCAATAAGGTCACAAATAGAATAGAAGAGACGTCAGAAAAGAGTAACATAGTTCATAAAACTAACTTCATACGATATTTAAGTTCTCTCTCTCTCTCGAATATCTCTTAATTTGAATCCTAAGTAGCAATTAAACAATACATTCTTAGCTTATCAGCTCATTTGTATTGAGTTAAACATTTCTTAAATACAGAAGAATCGACTCCTATTACTTTATAATCAATAGTCACATCTAATCCATTTTATTACAATCGGTCAACTGCAAAAATTCACTCCAATTAAATAACTAATATTTTCCGTCTTCTAGTTATTGTCTACTTACATTTCTATTCCTTTTAATTATATTCCACCTATATATCACTATTATAATAATTCTGCTCTCATTGTTTTTCTTACATTCATCTAGTTTAACTAAACGCGTATTTTTTGGTTGAAAAAGTATTGTAATTTCACGCAATTCAAATTACAAAAGGCTCACTGGGTGACAGAAGAGAAAACCACTTATAGCGCAACGTCACAAATCTATAAAAATTGTGCATTTAATTTCTCAAGATTCATTAGATTTCTTTAAAACTTTAATATTAAACATAACATCCTCAAGCTAATAGCCAAGTTAAACCAGTACATCAGACAACTAAGAGATAATTCAAAAATACGCTACAAAGTTAGTTTCTTGACTAAAATACCTTGCACTAAATTATTTGAGCAAGTTATTGTCAAATATAATAATAATAATAGGTATCATTAAATAATTTGATTCTTACCTTCATATTTAATGCTTAGAAAATTACCATGTGATGCAGTATTTAGAAATAATTTTCTTATCCACCTATAATGGAAGGCAGAAAATTAGTTAAAGAAAGAAAACTTAAGTATTATGAAAAAGGTGAAATTAAATAGAATCTTAAAGTATTATAAATATAATTTATATATGGAGATCTTGTCAAATTTAAAGAATTTGAATATACTGAGATAACACAAATTAGCCTTATCATATTCATGACCATATATTTTATAGAAACTACTTTCATGTATACATTTTAAAATAGAAAAACCCAATTACCACATAAAAAATTAATTTTGAAATTATTTATATTATTGAGCTTTTTCTCTTCAATCGAGTTAAAGATTTAATACTTATTCTAATTTAAATTAAAATGTGTTGTGTTGTTTCAAGGACTTTCTCTAATGGAATTTTTCTTTCGCTTACATTTTTCTATTTTATTGTGAGTAAATAGAATAAATCCTGTAATAGAATATCATCTTTTAAATTGTTATACCAGTATGAAATCAATAAGTTATCCTATTCCATTAGGCTCTTAATTGGTAAAGCAATAAGACATTTTATATATAATTATAAGTTCTTAATATTTGTTAAGCAGTTTGTTCGATAAAATTTAGAAGTGCTTATAATGTAAATGATGATTAGGCGTTCATTAAATTCTCCTTATTAATATAAAACATAAAATATATACTTTTTATAAATACTGATTTCAGTCATTTCAATTACCAATAACATTATAAGTAACATATGTTTTTGCCTCCTCTAATTATGATTGTAAGAAGTAGCTAAATAATGTTAAAAAATTATTTTGATTTTTAAGCTATAAAATAGTAAATTAAATAAATGATCTTACTTATGGAAATTAAATTTTTTGTAAAATGAAAGAAAATTTCCCACTCATATTTACAGCAGAAGACGACGTTGTTCTAAATTTAATGCATCAATTTAATCTGAAATACCTTTAAAAACGTGAAGAAGCTTTAATACTATTCCCTTAAAACCAACTTCGCTCGCTGTTTAGAATAACTTGAAGATTTTTATTGCTACAGCAATATTTGTTAAAATTATTGAAGTAGAACGATGACGTAGACAAATTTAAACCTTTAAGCAAGAATATAATTAACAAATTTATATCGCTTTCAAAAAATAAAGCTTTTTCAGCTTAAAAGATCTTGAAATCAGAAATGATTTATTATGAAATAAAAATTGTAATCCTCAAGCATAAACAAAAGCTCTGAATGATAAGAAGAGTTTAATAACTTAAAACAGACTCAAAGCTTTTATTTTATACCTTTTGAGATTTATGTACCCTGCTTTCATTTAAATAGCGTAGTTTTATTCTTTATGTATTGATTATATATAATTGTGATGTTTAAACCTAGGAATACTCTTCTCTGCTTTGAGTTACACTTATTAATTTACAGGATCACAATGTGGTATTACTATATCAATTAATTAATAACATTTCCTGAAAATGGAAGATGTGCCTTATTTTTTACATACATAAGCATGTGCTGCTATTTTGTATATGCAGGAGTAATTGTGTTTTAAATTATTTGCTGTTTTAAATCATTTGCCTAAATCATCAAATTGAAAATTTCTGGGAAAAAACAGCTTATATATGATACTTTAATTTAAATTCAATTATAATTTGTTTTTATATGGTAGAACTATGTATTATAATAGATCCTAAATACTTAAAGAAATTTAGAGTAAAAGGCATAAAAAAAAACAGGTGAAACCTTATCTTCTTTCTATAGAAGAAGGATTTAATGAATTTAAATCCTTCTTCTGTATTAATTAAGGGCTTATTGAATTTAACTCCTTTTTTATATTAATTTAGGATTTAATGAATTCTAAATACTTCAAATAAATTTATTTTTTCATATTAAAGCATTCTTAGTACAAAATAATATTTTTCTTACAACTGTTTTAGTGGTAATCTTTTTAAGCAAAAGTTTGGCTTTCAGGAAATTATTAATCAGAAGTTAAAAGTTTTACAACTTGAATAAAAAAAAGTAATCCCTTTTCAGTATGAAAGAAATTTTTTATTTTATGATACTTGAATTAATTGATTTCATTAATTAAAACTGTTCAAGCTCTAATCCTTCCACAAATGAAAGGGTGTGTGAAAAAACATATTCTTTTTCACTGTTATTTTTGTTCCACGTTAACCAAGTGATCATAAATGGTAGCTCAAGTTGGGCGTAGTTTTCTTCGAATCTTTGGCTCGTATTCTGATACCACTAAAGACCTGACGTTTAGCAGGGCGGATGCACATTAAATTTGTCAAGGTTCCGCTTCTTCTTGTTGAAGAGTGAATTACTACTCAGGTGCCTTCCCGTCTTTTGACTGAGGTCTGTCACTAATAGAATCATGTTGCTTCTAAGTGTTGCATATTCTCAGCAAAATGCTGACAATATACGCTTAATCTTACTTAAAGCTTAACATTATAAACTAAGAATTAGGATTAATAACCTTTTTTAAAATAATTTTCCAGCTTTACTGAGTATATATAAATAAGTTTATTTACAGATTTGCTAAAAAGGTAAAAATAAAAAATTGGGTCAATTCTTAAATATATCTCACGCTTTATACAAAAACTGGTTTTTATGTTATCGTGAATTTTGAATTCTGCTAAAGGTAATTGTTTCGTTGAATTATGTGAATTTATTCTACACGGAACGCGTAGTGCTAGCAAATAATTATTTCTACTCATTACTTTTTCAACTCCCCTTATATTGCATTATAAATATATTCCTTCATTGCTAAGCTTATTTAAGTTATAGATACATTAGATAATAAGGAAAAAACATCAATCGATTGAAAACGTAGTAAATCATGACTAACTTCGGTTTTGTGGAATGGAAAGTTAAACTAGCTTGTATGAAAAATTTTCAACGTTAAACTATTTTTTAGAAATAAAAAGAATGAATTCTTAATTATTTTTTCTCAAGCCCTGCTTAAAAAATTTCAGGCTCAAACACAAAGATGCAGCAAATGGGCTCATTTATTTTTAAAAGAGCAAATACCAAAAGAAAAAAAAACTTTCAATTGTAAAAAAACTGACTAAAAATAAATAAAACATAAAAGTAATTGAAAGTGAGCTTTTATATTTTTTAACTTTAAAATGTAGAGCAGTGCAAAATAATTTCATTCATTTAAAAGAATAAAAATTTCAATGATACATTTAAAGTGAAATAAAATCGAACAATATGTTTTTTACTAAAATATTCGGTTGGGAGGTTTTAGTCAAAATGAAAAAAAAAAAAAAAAATATTAAAATCGAAAAAAAATGTCATTTGGCTTAAATGAAGCAAAAAATACGCTACTTCTTACCTTGATAAATTATTCAGTTTGTTTTTGTTTTTTCTTCTGCTGTTTTCTTGAAATATTGAATTGCCCTTTATATTTAATGACCCAGTTTACAGTAAATAAGATTTATTGAGTAAAATTTCTTTTCAGTTCAAATGTTTCCTCACTTTATAGTCACTTTTGAAATATTAAGAATCACACTTTTTAGTTTAAAAACATGTCCTTCTTTATTCGATTTATTTATGACATAATGAAATCTTAAGGAAATGGTATATATATATATATATATATATATATATATATATATATAAAGAAAATGCATTGATACAGATGGTATTAATTAAGGAATGAATGGATTAACATCTAATTTTGAAAATAGCCGCAATACAAAAAAAAATAAGTATTTCTTTTTAGTTTCATCACAAAAAAAAATATTGAAACTGTATTAAAGACTTCTTTCTAAAGAAAATAAAATAGAAAATCAATGTCTACATACTGCATATTACACAAGATATTATTAACCGCATAGGCTTAAATTATAATATCAAAGCAAATTATAATTAACATAAAAAAAGGACTATTGCATACACACAATTACTTACCCAAACAAATATTCTACTAGTATTAATTTCAATAACATTTCAATAAATTTACAAAACTGCTTCCCATTAAAAATATTAAGATTGATTTTTTTTAAATATGATGGAAAATGGTTCAATTTTAAAATTTAATTATACTAACAGTAAAGAAATACAAAATAATATTAAATGTATAATTATAAAGATTATTATGATTTTATTAATAAAGAAAATATACATATAATTATTGAAGATTTAAAAATTGTTAAGGATAGGGTATTAAAATGATAAAATGAGTAAAAGAAATTAAATTAGACTTATGATCGGAAATAAAAACCAATATATGAAAATGATAAATTTTCATATCTATAATTTATTTCTAAATTTGTTAGTGAGTACAGTTTACTGTTAGAAGTATAAATACAATATTAATAAAGAAAATTTTACCATTTATTTCAAAACCAATGAAAAAAAACATGAAAACTAATGAAATAACAAAATCCATCATAGAATTAAAAAGGATTTTCTAATAACAAATGCATACAAATTTCAGGTAATTATATAATTATTCGCAAAAATTGCTTGACTCTAAATTGATTAATATTCATTTTGAAAATAATAATACTGTCAATAAAAAATAAAAATTACAATAGAGAAATTTCTAATAGAATTGATGGACTTGATGGAAGAATTGATTTTTAAATAATATTAAATTCACATATATTTTAATACCTAAAGTTCATAACGAACCATTTAAATTCAGAATAGTTACTAATATATTTACTAAAGGTAAAATTTTACGGAAATTCTAGCGAAAGATTTGATACGACAGGTATTAAAATAGTTCAGAAAATGTTAAATATCTTTATGATAAAGAGATTTACTGAATATATATTTGTGATCTTCACGATTTGTTCAATTTCATAGATATTGATGACATAATAATAGCTCTTTCTGTTAAGTTAAAGGGTCTCAGGATCCTTAAACCTCAAAAAGTTTTGATTTTTTGAAAAAAAAAAATTATGTAGCTCCTCATCTGTTCTGAACATTTTGAAACCAAATTATAACGATATTTTAAAAATTCCCACAGTTATTGCGTGAAAACTAAACCTTGATTTGTATTCTTTTATTGTTTTTTTTTCAACTTTAACTTCATTTTTCTCAGAACAATAATTTTTAACTTACGCGCAGGTTTTTTCAGAAACTATTTAAGATATCAGTGAGACATTTTATGTAAGTGTTCAAAAAAGTTTTCTTTATGATTTGTATATAAAATTTTATATAAATTATTATTAACAGAAAATATTTTGTATGAATTTTAGTTAGATTTTTTCTGAAAATTTCATATATTTTTTGATATATAGTTGTATTAAATTTTTTTTTTCTCTAAATTTCTCAAAAAATTTGTATAACTTTAAAATTGAACCTATTTTTACTAGGTAATATCACTTTTGTAAATTTTAATCAATAATATACTTCAGAATCCTGCACGCAGCAAAATACAGATTTTCTTAATTTTCAAAAAATGTCCAATTTATATTTCATTACAAATTTTTAAATTTTTTTTTAAAATCTTATGAAAATATGAGAAGAAATGTAAATAAATATGAATATTGGTTTCCTATGTATAACAACGAATCCATTTACCATCAATGGTGATAACTAGACGCAAAATGAAGGTGACACCTGGATGCAGCAGCAATCAAATTTTGATTGGGCAGAAAATGTCTACAAAATAAAAGCTGACCTATGAATATATATCAAGTTTGTTTCTCCTCCATTTAATAGAGGGCATCACCCAACAGTAACAAAAATTTACTAAGACAAAAACGCATTCAAAATCACTAGTGATATTCCAACTCTGGCGTACGTGTAGACGAGACCCGCCATTCAGCATGAGGCAGCCGATGACTCAAATGGAAACTATCAAAAGCAAAACTCAATTCAACAGGGAGGGGATGTACATCAATTGCAGTAATGGTTAACAAAATCGAAAAACTACCTTCTGAACAAACCAAGCAATCAAAAGCAAATCAAAAAGCAACTTTCTGTACAATCTCTTCGTATCAACACGATGATACTGGAGGGGGAGTATGCAGCGAATCTGTTCCACAACAACGTTAGAAGTTAAAAGGCCTTACTTAACCAGCCAGATGAGATATCTTTATAGCCTGGTTGGTAGGACCGTCAACTTCATACCCACTCGTCCAGGGTTTGAAACAACGCCGCCGCATCAAGGTCATCAACTCTCTCCCCCTCCACAGGGTCGGAAATCCAAACCTTTAAATATAAGTTCTTTCTGTACCAACTTTGAATGCGAGTTTATATATATATATATATATATATATATATATATATATATATATATTCTTCCTTAGGGCACTTTTTTTTTTAAATCCCAGTCTCTATGTTCGCTATCTTGCATTCTGTATTCTGGTAAGAATTGGTGATAAAATTTTTCTGTTGGTCTCTCAAGCATACCGTCAGTATAAGAATGTTTAGTCGAGTTTAAAACATGTCGAATGAATCTTTATCAGTATAATGCCTTTCAAACTGCGGGGATGTGAAACATAATATTTCCAGAAAACAAATAACCATTGACAAATGCCTTTTAACTTTTAAGACAGTTTGAACAGAGGTATTCTTAACTACTGTTAGTTTAAAAAATCTCGTTAATTTATTGATACTATTATTGGTAATAATTGTAGATTCAGATATTGGTATTTACATAACATTAATTCAAATTATCCTAAAAATTTTTTTTTAGTAACGTAAGGAAGTAAGTTTTTCATAAAAATTATTTGATTGCATTGAAATGAAATTGTTACAAAAAAGTCACATATTTTAGTATAAATTTTTGTCTAAATAATTAATAACGTCACACTTTTAATCAACATGAAGGATTTTAGGGACAAACCTTATAAATTTGAATTTTCGTCAATTGACGAGGACGTTACCTCAACTAATACCACCCTTCGGAATTTTCAATGGGAGGACAAATTAGTTTCACTATTTTGAATGTTTTCAGTGGCATCAGAATTAAATCTTAGACTCGATAGGAACAATGTTGGTTGCGATCTCATGGTCTGTATTTATAAAGTTGTATCATAAATGGAAATGAAATTTACAATCGCCTTTAGAAAAATAAATTCTGTTCATATTTCTTTAAGAAGTAAGGGTTAAAGGAAGGAAAATTCTTAATCGTATATGTTTTATTTTTTAAAAAAACTTTCTTTTAGACTACGAAATATTAGTGTAGATAAAAGGAATTCTATTTTTCAAATAAATTAAAAATGCGAATACATTTTCAAAGGTTTACATTGTCTTTATAGTTCGTGATTAAAAATGTAACTGAAAAAATAGCATTATATCGCATAAATCATCTCTTAATTTTGCTAATATTCCAACATATTTTTAATAAAACATTTCGAACTATTCTAGAAAGAATGCAGATATTGATTATTTTTCACATGTTTTGTTCTTACGAATAAAGAAATGGATTAAACCATCTCGCTTAGAATATATTCTAAAATTCCTTTTATTCTTCTTTAGAATTAATTTTCTTACCTTTGATGTTGCATTCTCTTGGAAACATGTGTTTCATCTTTTTGAAGTAAATGAAAAATTCTATCTGAAAAAGCTTTATTTTAATTTTATGTAAATGAAAGAAGCGAAACATGATGATCCATAAACTTTATTTGCTTATTTTCAGTTGAGTAATTCTTTCAAATTGATGTACATAATTGTAAACATTTCTTAAAAATATTGTTTGTAATAAACTTTGGGTGAAAGTGTTTCGATTAAATTAAATGTAAATCTTTTTATTTGTCAATTTGCTTAAAAAAGATAAGAAATCTTATGCGTAGGAATTAAAATTTTTTATTTACACTATATTGGAATTAATTATGAAATAAAATTGTTTCACTTTAAATAAATTATCTATGTACATATGTGCTCATTAAAATAGTACGGGTACATTTTTAAAGTAAATCAAAAACATTGCGATTTGCAAGCAAATCTATTGTAACGCAATAAGCAATAAATCGTTTTTTTAAACAAAATAATACATTAAAATGTAAATTCATATCAGATATCTTTTGACGAATTGATTTCATTCATACAGAACTCAATACGCATAGACACCTTGGAGATTATGCATAATGTGTGTTTAGATAAAATAGGGAACAAAAATAAATTTGAGACAGAATATGTTTTAGTTAAGGTATTATGGAGATAAATCCATTAGAATTCAATTGAAAAATGTCTAATATCACAGATTGTTTGAAGGAGAAACAAAAGGAAGTCAGAATATAGGTCTGTTCGTAGTCCATAGTTAAATGTTGATGAAGAAAATATCAAATTAAATAAAGCTGACAACTGTTACTTATCTCCCTCAAGAAACAGAAAGCTGTCCACGGTTTTCCACAGGAGAAGAGTCATTCCCCAAAATAAGTTTTTGAACTAAGAATTTATCAAATAACCCTTAGAGAGAATTTTGAGGGAAGGAATTCAGTTATTTTACCTAGGTAGGATGAAAAGCTACTCCTTCATTCTTGGTTGGAAAATTTGGCATTTAGATGGTAGGAGGACCCCGTTGGCTCAGTCAGGAAAAAACAATGGAACATGTATCTAATTTTGATGATAGAAAAAATGAAATATCCTAGGTTAAGGAAAATGAGCCTTTTGATCCATGTTCATTAGAAGAGAAATCAATCTCAAACGAGATCGTAAAGCTTCTAATAGAAGAAATAAAGAACTTAAAATATGATATTGATAATATGTATGACAAGAAAGATATATATTTCTAGAAACGAATTATTTCTCTGTGTTGAAAAAGGAACAGGAAAATCCCTTTAATTTAAATTATCTTGATTTTAGTAAGCCAGAATCGAAAATTGAAGAAAAATCTTTAATGCTCGTTAATGCATGAACTTTCTGTTATACCTCCGAAAAAGATGAATTGGTCACTTACTTTATTTTTACTTGATTCTCATGAGAACCACGTTCTACACGTCAACATAATCAATGGAAAGTCACTCAGCTTATAAATCACTCAGATTAAGATTCTCTTAAATATGTCTTGGTATCTACCAATGCTCCTGAATTTGTGCTAAGTAGTAAGGGGCTCGAGCCTGCTATGTGTTTGTCGAAATACTCTTTGTACCCCGGAAATGACTAAATTATTACCTCACAGGAGAGAAATGCTACCTCACAGGAGAGAAACGCTTCTATCATCCAAGTTTTGAGATGACTTCTGTTAAGCCCTCTTTCTCTCTCCCATTCTGTTTCAAGATAACACAACCAAGGATTTCAAGAAATGGTAAGATTAAGTAGTTGAAAAGTGACCTGCCTGAGCCAGAATTGATATCAGGTCCCAGTTCCACCTCGTAGTTTTAATCTTTCTATACTTAAAAGCATGACGAGTGATTAACCTTCCAACTCTAAGTTGGTGGTCCGCACTCCAACGAATGCTGTTGATAAATTATCTGTCTGCCAGAATTTTTGGACATAATCGTTTGAAGAAATTTAATTGGGACCTGATCCTGAGATTGTCTTCACAGAATCTATTTCTAATATCGGTAAACGGTTAAGTCACTCCTTTGAGTTGAAGCTATCTTCTCCGTACATAAATAACACAGAAATACTCAAGTCGTAATTCATAAATTGCTTAATTTATTTCTTCCAAAGTAATATACAGTTCGTAAATATGAGTAATAAAGTAGTGCAGAGTGTAAAGTCCATTTATATTTTTTAAGACCCGGAACTTTGCCTTGTTTTCAAAGATTCAGCTTATTATCATAACGCAAGACACAGAAATCGATAAGGCGTCTTACAAGAATAAATTCATGTACATATTGATCAAAAATTCAGAACATTTCAAAAACGAATAATATTAAATTCTTTCTGCTGTAATTTCTCCTAACCATGGTAAGTGTAAACCAAAAGAGCTCTTCCTCTAATATCTAAAATTAAAACATGCGCTTTTTGCCGGATTCCAACCTTAAGTAAACAAAAACAATACATAATAACAAATGGGAAATGCAAAGCATCCATATGAGGAGCAACATTACAATTGATTGAAAATTCTAAGTAATTTGACCCCTTTTTTAGTTATACTTTTTTTAGAGAAATTCTGATAATATATAAATCAAAACAACACACAATTGGATCTGTAAAAAATAGTTATTTTTTTCCTGAGTTTTACTTCAATCCACTAAAACCTTAAAAAAGATTTATGATTGCTTTCAGAGACTTTTGAAAATTAAATTCTTTATTAGTGAAATACGTGCTCAAGAAAACTTTCTTCTGTGATTATAATATTTGAAAACAATTGAAAGTATTTTTATTTTATTTATTTATATTTAATATATAAATTATTTATATTTAATAGCCAAAAATAATAATGCAAATTACGTTTATAAACTTCTTATTTTATGTTATTCTATTATTATACATTATTAAATATCGTAACTCAACGAAGAATAAATTTTTGGACATCAATAATTATTTCTTTGAATCATAGATTTGCATTTTCGTAAAGATATTCAATTAGACAGAAACAATTCTGATGAAAAAATAAAAGGAAAATATTGATGTAACTTTCAAGTATAATGAGTTTCAGGGGAAATTTTTCAAACTTTAACATCTTTAACGTACAATATATCTTAATTATTCTTGGAAATCTAAAAATGAATGTGATTGGAGTAGACGAAGAATGTCTCTAAATTATGCAAATGATTTATATAACGTTTGAGGAAAATAAATGGTAACTTTTTTCATGAATTTCAAATATCGTACATTTCTACAACAGACTGGAAATATTAATTTCAAAAACATGATTATTCTCCTATATTTTAATTACATGTTATATATTTTTATATTTTTTGAGCCTCAATTCTCCATTTTGTGGAGACACAATATATTATTTGATATCCATTCTGGTTTCTTATGGGTTCCGAGAATATTGTATTTTGTCTAGACATAAATTTGTTATTAATTTATTCAACATAATTTAAAATTGAAATGTTTGAAATTAAAAAACTGAAATATAATAAAGATTGTTGTTCTTTTTTGATAGAAAACCAGAAAACCTGCATTTTTCATTTTACCTTAATTTTCTTTAATATCAACGTTATATTTTCAATGACAAGCTCTAATACAGATTTTTCACAAAATTTCTCATTTTGTAAGGTAGTGCCATGTACTTAAGCAAATCTTAAAAGATATATATCAAATTAAATTGTACATGTGAAATTAAATTGTACCAATTTTTGTCTTCTACTTTCTATTTTTGTATGACTGTAATATATACACGACTGAACGATTTCTGTCTATGTTATACATATACTTGAAATATTTAAGATTAATTTATCCAAGCTGTAGAAACAGCGTGGTTAATATTTTTTATCTCGAGATTACGAAAACAATAAATGTAGCTTCTGAAATATCCTATCCTATCTCATAATTAAAACGTTTTTCTGAATTTCACTTGGTGTGTGTGTGTGTGTCATCAAATTTTCGATCGTTAATTTAACCAACTTCCCATCAATCTAGAGTTCTGAAACCTTGAGAATTGTTCTCACTCGCCTAACAATGCGATATTTAGACATTTGCGACAAGTTTTAGCTAGTATTTTCTTCAATAATGCAGTTTATCCCAACCACTTGGCGCGATTTCAAAAATTGGCACCAAAATTGGCGATTTTTTTTTGTTTGGCTGAACGTTAAGTCCGTAAAACGGACCAGGGTAGCCACATTTGGCAAAATATTGCCAAATAATTCTTGTCGCCAAGAGTGATTGGGTTAAACTGCATTCCAACCATTTAATTTACCGGATGAATTAATTAATTTTAGTTACTTTTAACGTTTTTATGTATTTCACTTGGTGTGTTTTTCTGTGTGTGTGTATCAGTGTGTCATCCAATTTTCTATCGTTAAATTAACCAACTTCCCATCAAGCTAGAGCTCTGAAATTTCGGGAACCGTTCTTACTTGCCTAACAATGCAATATTTAGATATTTGCGACCAGTTTTAACTAATATTTCACTAATTTTTCTTAATAAACTTTGCCACTATATAAAAACGTTGTTTTTAAAAACGTTGGTTTTTATCTCGAATTATTATTTCTGTAATACTCGAGAACCTAAAATTATGATTTTAAACTTTTAGTTGGCTTTAATTATTTCAAAACTATTATTTTAATTATTACAAAATAGTTATTTAGCTCGTTTTCCTTTTTGCATCATGTAGATTATAATTTCTCTGAAACATGTAAATTTGCGAATTCGACTAGCTGGTAAAAACAATTCAGTTATTGATTTGTAAAA